>CAUYTI010025463.1:0-90233 GCA_963575145.1 Galago senegalensis | reverse complement strand
CTTAGCAAACATACCAAGGAAGGCCCCGAGCCTAGAGGGTTGAAAGTTTTATAGGGTACAGAAAGCAAGAAGGGTGAAGAAGGGTGGGGTACATTTTTGATTGGTGGTCGGGGTATGGGGAAGTATGGGTGATTGGTGGTCAGGGTTTGGGGAAGTACGGGAAGGTTCTGGATTTGTACAGGTATGAGGGGTGGGGGATTTTCTAACTGGGGTCTTAGGGTGGTATGAAGCAAGAAGGGTGGGGAGCACTTCTGATTGGCTGACTGGGGTGCTTGATTTCGGGGAAAAGCCTGGGTTTTGGGGAAGCTGAAATTTATTATTTAAGATGGCAGCGGGGGCTCAAAATGAGGAACAGAACTTAGGCAGTAAACAACAAAATGGCGCTGGTCTGGCCCTCTCAGGAGGAGTCCCTCCTTCTCAATGTTATGGAACAGTTTCAATAGAACACATCGCAGTTCTTCATAGGAACAGCACATGTCAGCTGGGAATCCATTTAGTCTGTTGCTTTTTTTGTGTTGGGAGATTTTTTTTATAACCATTTTAGTCTTGTTACTTGTTATTGATCCCTTCATGATTTCTGTTTCTTCCTGATTCAGGTTTGGAGGGTTGCATGTTTCCAAAAATGTACTCACTTCCACTAGTTTTTCTAGTTTGTGTCCATAGAGGTTTCTATAGTTGTCCCAGATCATATTTTGTACTTCTGTGGTATCAGTATAAATGTCTCATTTTCCATATCTGATTGGGTTTTATTCAGTCGTCTCTCTTCTATTTGCAGTTATCTAGCTAGTGGCTTATCAATTTTAATTATCATCTCTTCTGCTAGGTTTGGATTTGTTTTGTTCTTTTCTAGTTCCTTGAGGTGTGACATGAAGCTGTTAAATTGTGATCTTTCTGTCTTTTCCATGTAAGCATTTAGGGCTACGAATTTCCCTCTTAGCAGTGCTTTTGCTGTTTCGCACAGATTTTGTAAGCTTGTGTCCTTTTTGTTGTTCAGTTTGATAAAATCTTTTGATTTCCATCTTAAGTTCATCAGTGACCCAAGACACATTCCACAGCAGGTTGTTTAATGCCATGACTTTGTGTAGGTTTGAGTGTTCCTCTTGGAATTAATTTGTAGTTTTATTTGACATGGTATGGTTTAGATTTTTCTGAATTTGCTGAGATTTGTTTTGTGGCCTAACATATGCTCTATCTTAGAAATGTCCCATGTGTGGTCGAGAAGAACATATATTTGATAGCTATTGGCAGAATATTCTGTGTCTGTCAGGTCCATTTGTCCCAGAGCCCTGGTTAAATTACTGTTTTGTTGTTGACTTTCTGCCTCAATTATCTGTCTAGTTCTGGCCGCAAAATGTTGGAGTTGTAATTGTTATGTGGCTGCTGTTTTCTTTCTCATATCTTGTAGAATTTCCTTTACAACTCTGGGAGCTTCTGTGTATATATTTGTATTATATATGTTTTCTTGCTATTTTATACGATGTGAGTACAGCTACTCTAGTCACTTTTGGTTTCCACTTATGTGGAAGATTTTTCTTTCCATCCCTTCACCTTAAGTTCATAACAGTATTTGCAAGTTACATGGGTTTCTTGGGGACAGAAAAATTTGGGTTTTATTTTTATATCCATCCAGCCAATCTTTGCCTTTAAGAGAAGTATCAAGATTACTCATGTTAAATGTTAGTATTGATATGTGAGATGCAATACAATGGATTGATTATGTTCATTATGTTGAAAGATACCTTTTTGTTTGTTTTTCCTCCTTGTGCTACTATTTCATAAGAGCTGTGAGTATTAACTTTTGGTCATTTTTTTCCCCCAATGAGTATTGATTGTTCTATGTATAGAGCACTGTTAAGCATTACCTTCAGGGAAAGTCTAGAGGTGACAAATTCTCTTCATTTTTGAAACCTTTTTTTTTTTTTTTACAGTTTTTACAAAATTCTTGCCTGACAGTTATTCTGTTTAAAAAGACTAAAAGTGAGACACCTTGGTCTTCTAGCTTATAACATCTCTGCTGCAAAGTTTGCTGTTAGTGTGATGGGATTTTCTTTGCAATTGAGTTGTTGCTTTCATCCTACATTTAACAGTTTTTTCCTCCTTCATTTTGGATTTGGCCACACTGAGGACAATGTGTCTTAGTGAAATCCCATAGCTTATGATTCTTCCAGGTGTTTGATGACCATCTTGTATCTGAATATCTAAATGTCAGGGTGGCTTTTCCCAATTATTCCCCCATTAGGTGTTCATTGCTTTTTGCTTTTTCTTCTTCTCCCTTGAATACCTATGATACTTATACTTATGTTAACTTGTTTTGCACAGTGCTATATTTCTGTGATTATTCATTCTTCATTGTTTATTCTGTATTTTTTTTTTTTTTTTTTTTTACAATTTTGACTGTCTGGCTTAATTCAAAAGGTAGGTCTTTAAGCTTTACAATTATTTATTTTACTTGGTCTTGTCTTCTCTGTTGATAATTTTGAAATTCCCTAGATGACTCTTTCATTTCCTTATTTTCTGTTATATCTTTTCTTATGTTATCTCTTTAGGGAATTTTTTTTATTCATATTGTGAATTTTTTATTTATTTACATTTGTTTTCAACTTTCTTAATAGTCTTATTCACCTTATTTGCCATCCATATTCTGAATTCCATATTTGACATGTTGACAATTTCCATTTGGTTGGGTTCCATTCTGGAGACCTATGTTTCTTAGCAGATATTGGAATAGCTGTTTTATCACGCTGCCATAATTCTTATGCTTCCTTTTTCTCATCTGAAACCCCTTCTCTCAACTCAAGGTAGATAATTTTCCTATGCATCTGGACTCCTCTGCTGAAAACTCCCCCTGCTTAGTGAAAACAAAGAGGTCCCTGGATGGTGCACTGTGTCCTACTCTGGAGGACTGATCCAACAAGAGGGGGTTGGATGTACTAACAGCCTGTAAGGAAGAGGTTCTTCTGCTTTTCCCAGTTCCCCTTTGGTTGTCACAGTGCTGGCCAGTGCTGGCAGATATTCATGTGGAGTGGTCTATTGGTTTCAAGACCACTGTTGGATGCTTGGGCAGAGGGTTGGACAAGTCCTTCTTCATGGAGGCAGGTGGCATGGGGGTTTGCTCTACCTGGGTATCCCAGGGGCAGTGCTTGTTGTAGCTAAGTGAGGCTATGTAGATGGTGGCTGCAGGTATCAGTGCTGTAGGCTTTCACTCCACCCAGGTCCAGGGGCAGTGGGCACATAGCGAGGGGAAACCGGGTGGTACATGGGCTGTAGCTGTGTGAGTCTTCCTTTTTCTCCAGTGAGAAAGTGCTGCACAATCCCCAAGCAGCTCCCTGATCGGTCTGTAGTCCTGCCATGGTGCAGACCAGACCTCCCTAAATTTTTACATTGCAGGGTGTCAGAAGGGAATGTGGAGACAGGATTTTCTCTTTTTACTATTCCCACATGTGGGTGCTCTCCCCAGGTGCCTTTTGATTTTACTGAGCGGATCACCTGGCCTCTAGCTCCTTCATTTTGGGTATCTTCTGCCACTTCTCTGATGAGCCACTGCACTCTCTTTAAGACAGTCCATCATGATTAAACATCTGCTTGAAACTTCTGATCCTGTCCCTGGCAGCAGCATGTGTGGGCTGCTTCTCATCCATCATCTTGGCTCCAGTTTCCTAAGTGTCCTTTTACTGGATGTTTAGTATGAGCATAACGATGTCTTGCCGAGACTATGTGACAGATGTAATGAAGTAAGAGTACAAAGAATTTGTCTCCTAATGAGGGAAAAGACATATAGAATGTTAAATAACATGGGAAGAAGTTGATAATTCTAGTGGTTTCCAAAGGCTGCATGAGAACAAGCATCATAGAAATAGGAGAGATGATGAATATTATGGGTTCCTGTGAATGTAAAGAATAAATGGAGTTTGAGGGGTACCCAGTCAAAACTATGAGAAGAAAGACTGGGTAAGAGATTCCAGGTTTCTCAAAGTGGGGGTCTTAGTTTCTTACAGGCAGGGAGTACATTTTTTGTTTCTTTTTAGCATTTTTCCAATCTAGAGGTGTTATTCTGGACTTAAAAAAAAACCTGTTGACTGATTATATCATGTATTTCAAGGCTAATAATTCATGTTTTGTATTTTTTTCTAAATTTAGGATGATGCCAACAAAGCCTTCAGGATTAAGGGGCTATGAAGGTGCTGTCCTGGAATGGCAACACATGGCAATGAAGGCCTCAGCTGTGCGCAGAAATGAGGGCCTAGAAGTGAGAGGCCAGGCAGTGGGTTTCTCCTATCAGATACGTTTTCCACTAAACTACGTAGTTTGTGACTGTTCGTCTGAGCTCCTGAAGTGAAATCCATAGAAAACCACTTCTTCATATGGTGTATGTTCCTGTATCTAAGTCAGGTGTATAGGGTACCCTTCAGAGGGGAGCATTAATTTGGAACCTTCTCTGCTGTTGAAATTGTTAAGGCAGCGATTATTTGAATTGTTAATAATATTACTTTTCTAATTCCAAAACAAATGTTACTGAATTTCATTGAATCAGTTCAACTTCCCATTCCTGAAAGAACATGAACATAGATAAAAGGAACTAAGCACCCATCCCTAATTTAGAAAATTGTGTTTAATAGGTGATCTAAAAAGAATAAGAAGAAAAATGTATGTGAGACAGTGATAGCTGGTTAGCTCAATAGGTTAGAAATCCAAATTGCTGTTAGCCAGGGCTGAGCTAATTCCCCAGGGGCCCTGCAGTTATGATTGCTTTCAAGACCTCTCCTGCCTGCCCAGACAAGCCCCAGACAGGCTTTTGACAGAGGCTTATCCTTGTTCTTAATGAGCATCAAGTGCAGAGTGGGGCTGTGTCAGTGAAATCCAAATCAGCTGTGGAGAACAGAGCTCCCTGCACATTAAGCCTGGGAGTCTGTTATTGCTTCAGGAATGAAGGGAAGTAATATTGTTATGGTGCAATTTATTGTTGAAATATTTCTCCAACATGTAAAGCTGTCACCCATTTTTATAAATCATTTTACCAAACCTTTACCGAAATTCACAAAGAAAAATTGAAACTAAAAGTATTTATGGAAACAGAATCATGCAACACTATCCAGAATCATTCTGTAGAAATGGGAAATAGCAAGTTTGATTAAAAGTTAAAACATATCAAAATTTTACGTTAACTAAAACACTTGGCAAGAAAAAAAGAACTGAATAGAGACTCTTGAGGTAATATATGAGAATATGTGAGAATTTTTTATGTAACATTTTAAATAAATAGTAAAATATGGATTTAATCAATTAATAATAGTCATATGACTAATGAGGCATTTAGAAAGAAAAATAAGAAAAAAAATCTTGCTGCATTTGAGCTGGTAAGAGGAATTCCAGGTGGATCGAAATTTAAATATAAAAATATATAATAGAACCTCTGTAAGTTGACCACCTGAGGGACTGTAACAAACTGGTCAACACATGGAGATGATCACCCTGAGGAACTGGGCTTACTGTACTGACACATATATGTGGTCACGTCCAGTCTACGAAAATTAGGTCAACTTAAGGAGGTGGGCAACGTAGGCAGGTGGTCAGCAGTGGAGGTTTTACTGTATTTCAAAATCACTCTTTTTTTCTAACAAACCCAGCATCTTTTCTATAACGCCCCATGAATATATTTTTATCAAGTTCTTGTCAGTGGGGTATTACTGATGGGAGACAGAGTACTAACTACATTAGATGCCAACCAAGTTCAAGATTTTGAATGCCTCATGGATTATTATTAATGGAATTAAGAATCATTCAAGGCTCGTTATGGCTTTCCAGTTGAGTAGGTAATTTTATAATTTAAGCAGAGGAACAATGGGTCTCCTGATCAAGGCCCAATTTTCCATCCCATCTCCCCTATTGAATTATATTGTAGATAAAGGAGAAAACTGTGTGGTACAATCATATACGCACCAGGGCATTTTCTCTAAAACCTGCTCATTGGGTTAAAGGTTTCCTAGATAAAACACTCAAGCCTACTTATTCCATTTATGTTTAATTTTATTGAACCTAGTTATTTTTTATCCTAGATCTTCCCATGTTAAAAGCTAAAACTTTACTTAGATTTTACATATAAAAATAACACAAGTACACATAGATACACACACCAAATGATTGATGAGTGAGCACTGACTATGTGGGAAGTTTTATTGCCCAGGTCTTTAGGGATGAAGTTCAGAATAGGAGAAATAAAATAGATTTTTTAAAGCCAAAATGTCACAAACTGCTCGAACTGGGAAAGCAAACCCTCTGGGCAGTGCTGGTGAGCTGGCCATCTTTGAGCTTATAGTTAGATGGACGGTGGCTGGCTGTGGTGGTGAGGTCAGAGTGACTGGAAGCCTCTACTGCATCCATGCTCTCTGTCCCAACAGGATGATGGGGACCATTCAGATCATACTGGTACTGACAGGCCCAGGGACCAGGCTGGTCAGGGCAGATCACGGACCAGGTTCTGCTTTAATGAACTTACATGTATTTATTTATTTAACACTCATCAAACTAATAGAATAACTACATTTGTTCATCCTCAGCTTATAGAGAGGAATTTGAAAAATATATAATGGTATACAGAAAACTGAGGCACAAAAATATTCAAACATTCACCCAAGGTCACAGGTGGATAAGCGGAGGGCCATGATTTGGAGCCAGGTGGCTGCAGACTCTGAGCTTGTATTTATTGTGATACCTAAAAATACACACGAAGAATTAGAGAATTTGTTTTTTAACACTCATACTGCTGATTTATTTATTGCATAGGGAGAGAAAGAGAAAAAAGAAGAAAAGACATTTTTCTGTTTTTTTTAAGGACAGGAAGCAATGTTTCTTGATGCTGGGGTGGGAGATTTTTCTCGCTTCTTCCTTCTCATCCCCACTCTATCCCTCCCAACCTTTTTTTTTTTACCTCTCTAGTTAAGATATTAAGGTAAAAAAGACACAAGAGGTGATATTTTTAGTTGATGAAAGTTTCAGTACCATCGGATAGACTCTCTGGTTGCATTTGTAATTGTTATGACTTCAGAGATCCTTGTGAGCAATTTGGTCTATTTTGCGATGAACGGAATGAAGAAAACATGTTCAATGGCCCCAGAGTGGACAGAGTCGTTTTGAATAGAGACACAGCAGAGACCTGGTGACAGATGGACGTGCTGCAGGCACAGTGCCACACACATTCTCTATCCGCACCTCCATCTGTCAGCACACGTGGGTTACTATTTTAGGACTCAATTTATCCATTTAGAGAATAATTTTCAGGCTTGTTGTTAAGGTTAAAATGAAATCTGTAACTCACTAAGACTTCTCCTTTCTGCCACTGTATTCCTTTTTGTTGATGTTGTTGTTCTACTGGAATAGGGAGATAATTACGCATTTTACAAACAAAATTACTGGAAGAGGGAGATAATGATACATTTTTGAAAGATAGGATATGCTTGGATGGGATAATAGAATATTAGATTGACACTAATACAAAATATGAGTAATTGAAAGGAGAATGAAAGGTACCTTCCCGTCTGCAGAGAACACACTGCTTTAAAAATATCGTACAACAATAAGTCATAGGCAAGAAAGTCCAGATTAAAAACAAAAGTGTCCATTTTCACTACCTCTGAGAAGGAACTGTAAAGTTGACTCTTGAATTTAGGAAGAAAACCTAGGAATGGAATTCTTAGCCAAAATGAAGTATTCTCTTTTCTTGGCTTTGAGACGGAGTCTAACTCTATCATTGTGGGTTGATCACTGGGATGTCATAGCTCACGGCACCCTCAAACTCTTGGGCTTGAGAGACCATCTTGCCTCAGCCTCCCGAGTGGCTGGGACTACAGGCACCCTCCACAACACCCAGCTGGTTTTCTATTTTTAGTAGAGACAGGGGTCTTGCTCTTGCTCATGCTGGTTTCCAACTCCTGAGCTCATAAATCCACCTGCCTCTGCCTCCCAGAATGCTAGGATTGCAGGCATGAGCCACCGTGCCTGGCCCTAAACGAACGATTTTGTCCTCATAGTTGAAGAGGATGCCTTATTTTTAGCCACAACATATTCTCACGAATGTCTCCTTAGATATTACTGCAAGCTGCTGTGGTCCAAACGTTTGTGTCCCCAAACATTCATATGCTAAAACCTAATCCTCAAGATGATGATATCTGAGGTGGGGTCTTTGGGAAGTGATCAGTGTCCTTATAGGAGAGGCCCCCAAAGCTGCCTTGTCCCTGTTGTTATTTGAAGACAGCAAGAAGGTTTCATCTGTGAGCTAGAAACCGTCCCCCACCAGACACTGGCACCTTGACCGGGACTTCCCAGCTTCCAGAACTCTGAGAAGCAAATTTTGTTGTTTTTGAGCTCCTGAGTTTGTGGTGTTTTGTTACAGGGGTACAAGTGCACTAAGGCACCAAGTAAAGGACTGGTTTCCAAAGGCGACGCTAATATTTTTAGAATTTCTCTTTAGTCACCTTCTAGCTTGAACATTTGCCATGTGTACCGGGTAGTACACATATGTTAAGGTATGTGTTCTGCTCACTCAAGCACCTTTGAGTGTGCCTACGGACAAATCATGTCTTTATAGGACCTTCTAATAATGTGTTCAGTTTTTAGTTTTATAAGAGGCACTGAAGAAATATACATGTATATACATAGATATATATATGATGTACACATATAGTTATATATGCATCGATATAGCAAACCCAAACTTTAATCTGTCTATGTTCTGTTTCCTTACACCAGAATTTTGAAAAATGTCCTGTATGAGGAAGTAAGAATGAGTGTGGGGTTACCTGAGGCATCCCTTCTCTCACGATGTCAGCAATCACTGCTACTCAGTGACCCCATACAGCTGTGAAGCATAGACATACACATAGGTACCACATACACACACCACACATGCACCACAAACACCAAACACACACACACCACACACACACCACACATATACACCACATACACACCACATACCACATACACCATGCACACCACACACACCACAAACACCAAACACACACACACCACACACCACACATATACACCACATACACACCACATACCACATACACACACCACACATGCACCACAAACACCAAACACACACACACCACACACATACACCACATACACATACCACGCACACCACACACACACACCACACTCACACCACGCACCACATACACACACCACGCACACCACACATGCACCACATACCACACACACCACAAACAACAAACACACATACACCACTCACCATACACACCTCACACACCATACACACACACCACACACACACACACACATACCACACACCACACACACCATTCACCACACACACACACCATTCACAACACACACCACTCACCACACACACCATTCACCACACACACCACACACACACACCACTCACAACACACACCACTCACCACACACACACACACCACTCACAACACACACACTCACCACATAACACACACACACCACTCACCACATACACACACCACTCACAACACACACACTCACCACATAACACACACACACTACATACATATACCACACACAAGTGTATCTAGTTATTTGCCACAAAATGGTAAGTCAGATATCAGCTACTCTCAGAAAGAAAGCCCTATTCCTACTATTTTATCATTTCATTTTTTTTCATTTGCACTAGTCTATGCATCTATGTTTTTTATATTGTCCTACTGTTTTATGCTAGTTATCCTAATTTTTTATAAACTATGCAAATAAGGTTCAGTGGCTTGTATCATAGTAAATAACACACTGTCCTTCATATGGAGCATAAGATTTCAATTTTTAATGTTTTTTTTAGCTAATTTTTTCAGCAGCTTTTTCACAAATTGATCTTAGCCATCCCCCCATATTCAGTCCTTTATTATTTATTTTGAATCGGTACACTGTTGTTGAAATTCATCTTATTAATTTTATGCCAAGTTTTGCTGGGATAGGACTTTCTTAAATCGTGGTCTACCATGTGCTAAGAGAGAATTTTATAATGCATAAATACAGCCATAAATTCACAGTTCAACCCCAAATATGATTTGTCAGATCAGCTGGTGATTGGTTTAATCAGTAACAAGAACTAAACACTTAGTTACCCTCAAGTAGCTGTAAATCCAGGATTAGCACTAAGGTATGGCTTTCACAGTTGTAACCAGTTCTGTCTGAGAGCAAGGTCAAACGCCTGGCTGATAATGCTAAGGGCCAACAGCAGCACAGGGGTGAAGAAACTAGTGGCTGCAGACTGTTAAAGTAATTGAGTGACATAGATGAAATTAACTCTGGTAATTATTAGAAGATATTAGGATGATTTCAATTCACTACTTCTTATCGCAGCATAATTTTGTCCCTCATTAGGAGCGAATAGTCACTTAAGAGAGTACAATTTGATTGTGATGAATGCTATTAGCATATAAATGTTATTAGATTAATAAATATTAATTTGATGTTTAATATCTGCAAAGTACTATACTGCTATAAGAAATATTGCAATGTTAGACAGCAAAAAGATGAAAATCAATTCAAAGTAAGATTCACAAGTATATTTATTCTAGTTGGAGAAATATATTGATATTATCTCCATTTTTAAATCTTTAAAATGTATTTATTCTTTATAGATCCACAAAAATGGTTTTTATACAGAAATTGCTTTCAATTGTACATAGAGATCAGACAAAATAATGCACCATTTGTGTAACTGCTTTTTAATGGAAGATGTTTAAAAAAACATTTTAAACAAAAAGGACATAATGAATGGGGTAACTAGAAAAATGCGGCTGTTTATTGCTTCTTAGGATGTATTGACATAGGTAGTTATCTGCATTTTTAAGAAGTGTAAACTGTGTCTTGGAGAAATCTTCCTTCATAACCACAACATTTTACTTTGTTAGTGATTTGTCTGCTTTCTCTGAAGAAGCGAGTCTTTTCCATCCTCTACTCACAGAATGATTTGTTCCACGGGGGCAACCTGCCGAGTATAGTCATTTAAGAGCTTAGCTTCATTCAGAGAACGTGCACGGTAAGTTCTAAACAAGGAACTGGTTTTGAAATAAAATTCAATCAACTTGCTTTAAATAAAACTATCATTTATCCATTTCTCAGTTAGTACTGTTTCGATTAATTTGACAATTCTGTGACCCATTGTCAAAATTCAAACTAGAAAAGTCTTTTGTCAAAAAGTCTGCAAATGTCATAAATCTTGCTTCCTGCATGAAATAAGCTCATTTCAGATAAATACTACTCATCACAGACTTTATTGAATTAAATTACTGTGGCAAATTATATTCCAAAGATGATGCCACAGTGCTTGGATTTTACAGGCACTTTTGGGGATGTGACATCAACATTCCCTATCAGAGGGGAAGTTTACTTCTCCACTCCCTTGGGCAGACCCTAGGAATCCTTTGGCCAACAGATTGAATAAAGTCAAACTGTGCAGTTTTTACATAACTCTTAACAAAACAGGTAGCTTCACTTCACTGTTGCTTGAAATACTTGCTCTTGGTATACCTGCCCTTTTAACCCATCATTTGGCTTCTCAGAAGCTCAGGTCACAAAAGGACACTATGTATATAGGGACTGTGGTTAACAGCTCCAGCTATCCTGACAAAAGTCATCTAGCAGAAGCTGACAGCCATAGGAGTAAACCTTCCTGGACATTCAGCTTTGTCGAGATTTCAGATGACTGCAGCCCCACCAGATATCTGACTATTGATACAACTACATGAAAGAGAAAACCAACGAAAGCCACCCTGCTGAGCCCTGTCTACCTACAGAAGCATGGCTGATAATACCGAATTTTCATTTTAACCCACCAAGTTTTAAGATGATTTATTATACAACAATATATAATCAAAATAGTCATAAAGAAATTATAGGTGGTTTCTTGTTTGTTTGTTTTTGTGTTAAGTTTCCCTTCAGCACCAAAAAGTATTTGAATAAACCCAAGTACTTTGCACAAAGGGTACCCATGAAAGAAAGGTAATTAACAAAGCGGGAACATTGATTGTTATTCTCATCTTTATTCAGTCGATGTGGAAAATAGAGGAGAGTAGTGTCATTTGGCCAAAATCTTGAGCAAATAGTAACTAATTATGTGCTAAATTTACACAAAAATTTATGTAACCTTTAAGTTCCTTAGCCAGGGTTTCCAGGTACTCAGAGTTTGAAAAGGGGACTTTTGAGGTTGATCTTACAGCCCTGACGTAAGCCATTTTTACGTACTACCCTATTAGTTATAATGTTTTTTACTTATCTATTTGTGACTTATTAGAAGCATTGAGCAGCATGAGAAATTCATGTTTCAGTATCACTTGATACACGGATACACATGATACAAGGTATTATGTTGATACATTCAGACATGTACTAATTACTTTATTTTTTTCCATCCTCACTGCTACTAACCTTTTTCATTGCTCTAACTTTTATTCTAACCTTTTTCATTGCTCACCTGGACTTTCTGGACTCTGGCTATTACTGTGAATGTTGCCATATGGCTGCCTGTATCTTTCTAGAAATGATGGATATTATTTACAATATTGGTCACAGTATTTTTGTGCAGTTATATTTAAAATGTGTGGTACTTTCATAGAATAACAACACTTGATGTCAAATGATCATGTCGCCAGATCTGTCTATTGGGAGCTGGGTCTTGTCAAATCCACCAGGTCATTTGGTTGGGTAGGCCCAGCAGCTGTCTATCATAAGGCTAAAGTGGCAACATCAGGATCAGGCCGAGGAAGGCCAGAGGGTCCAAAAAACTGCATAAGCCGTCTACCTCCATTTACTACCAGTGCCACTCCCTCAGCTCAGAACTGTGACTGCAAGTGAGGGTCGATGTGACCACTTACAGTGTAAGAGAAAAGATGAAGCCTTGTGGGACCACACCTACGGTGCATCTTACAAGGGTACATGTGAAACTTACTAAATGTAGAATATAAACGTCCTAACACAATAACTAAGAAAATGCCATGAAGGCTATGTTAACCAGTTTGATGAAAATATTTCAAATTGTACGTAAAACCAGCACATTGTACCTCATGATTGCATTAATGTACACAGCGATGATTTAATAAAATCAAAAACAAAACCAAACTTAATTGACAAGTAAAAATTGTATATGTTTGTAGTAAAAAAAAAAAAAAAAGAAAAAGGAAGCTTTATTAATGAAGAGGTCTGCTTGGTATGTGCGGGAAAGCCAAAGTGGATGGCTGTTGAATGACAACCTCAACGAGGAACGAGAGGGAACCCTCTAAACTGTCAGAACTTTGGAGGATGCACCTCCAAATGCAACACAGATGCAGTACAACCTGTGTGGGGAGATCAGTGACCAAGGTGAGGCTCTGTATTCTCACTGACAGTGGCAGACAATGAAAGAGATTTTGAGGAAAGTGAATGTCCCTAGGGAAGTAGGTAGAGCTTTGGAAGATGTTCGTGTTGCATATTTTCAAATAATATTAACAATGGAAGATGAACAAAGGAACAAAGTGGACAGGATCAACTGATTAGCTGACACTGTGAGTACACCAAGAGAGCAGGCATGGGGCAGGGATAAAGGCTATCATGACCCAGTATCTTGAACTCCTATTAACCAACACTGGTTTAGCTTCTTTCACTGCTGAACCTTCAACATTCCCCAACGAAGACTACTCTGAGCTTTTATCCCTCAAAGAGAAAAACAAATCACTTAGTGGCACCTTCCATCCCGAAAGGGGCAGCTACTTAACTCCATCTTAAGTAGAAAGAACATCTGCTAGATATGGGGCTGATTTTTATGCATTCAAAGGCTGAACCAGCACCAGTGTCTGAGGATTCACAGGGACTATCTTCTTTAGCAAAGGAGAGATTGGCTGTTAGTACAGGACCATGGAGTTTGTTAATTACATCATGATCTGCAGTCATCAGAACCTGCCACTGTGAAAAGGTCAATGGCAGGACCTTTAGATAGCTAGCTGATGTGCCCCTTAGAGATTATCCTTTGTAAATACAGGGTACCATCTTCCAAAATACAATATGTGACCTAAATTAACAATCCTCTTTTGGTAGTATGTTCCCAGTTTATAGACTACATGGTATGTGAATCAAGAGGTAGAAATAAGAATAAGCCCACAAACCAATTATCAGTTTATTTTCTGTGACCTCTAAATATTCCCTTCATTATCATGTACTATGAGACTGGAGTTGGACCTTGTAAGTATTCCTCCCTGGTCAGCTGGTGGGATGCTAAACTTTGTCGGTAAAGGGCACTGCAGGAGGAAGTGGTGGTTCTAGTGCTCTTTTCATGCTCCTGCAGGGTTTACCTAGCAGTACCTACACAGGTGACTTCTAAGTAAGTCATGCTGTACCCCAGTGAATTCAGCAAAATCCCTAAATGCAGCTTTCCGGAGATTCTATCAGTGTCCAAGTTACCCCATCATGCAGAAGCAGATGGCCTGATGGAAAGGTGGAAGTCTGAAACTTAGTTACAAGAGTACAACACCCTTACAATATGTGGCTCTACCTTAAGGAGTCAGCTCTACCTATATTCTGAATGAGAGACCATTATATGATTCTGTCTCCCAAATAATCAAAAAATGCAAGTTTCGGAATCATTAAGGAATAGAAACGGAAATGGCTGCTCTTACTATTACACTTAACAACTTCTGGGACAAAGTTATGCTTCATACATACGGCTGAAATTTTGAATTCTATTTGTTTGGAAATCTTAATCTCTAAAGGAAAAATATTTCCATCAGGTAGCAAAATAAAAATTCTATGTAATAATTTTCTACTAATTCCCTTTGTACTTAGATCCTGTTTACATTCTTTCTGTGCCCTCTTTTGAATTAATTGGATGGTATTTCTTATTCAATTTCATTCTTCTGTTAGCTTACAAATACGACTCTCAGTTATATTACTCACTGGTTGCTTTAGGGCCTGTAATGCACGTCTTACACTTACTACAGTCCCCTTTCAAGCCATGCAATCCCCCTTTATATACAATAGAAAAACTTTACAGGGTCCTATTTTTCTTTCCTGATATAATGGGCTCTTATCATATATTTTAATAATATGTATGTTATATGTTGCATAATACATTTTATTTGCTTTTAAAATTCAATTTTCTTTCAAAGAAATTAGATAATACAATATCTAGTACACCTCCTTCCTTTCTGTAGATTCACATTGGTATCTAGTAACATTTTCTCATCCCTAATACACTTCCTTGGACATTTCTTATACTTTAGGTGGGATGGCAATACATTCCTTTAGTTTTTAGTTGTTTCAGAAAGCATTTAGTTTGCCTTAGTTGCCTTAGTTTTTAAAAAATAGTTTTGCATTCTAGGGTGACAGTTCTTTTTTTTTTTTCAACTTCTATAAAGATGATGCCCCACTGCTCTCTAACTCTCAGTATTCCTGTCAGTAAGTCTGTTGCTATTCTTGTCTTTCTGCACGTAACGTTTCTTGTTTCCTCTGGAAGCTTGTAGTCTTTTTCTGGTATTGTTGATTTTAACATTTGTTGCTGTAGTTTTCTCCAGGTTTCTCATTCTTCATTGAACTCGTTTAACTTATAGGTGTATAGTTTCCACCAAATTTGAAAAATGTTCAGCTATTATTCTTTTAATTTTTCGAACCTTTCCTCTTTTTTGGACATAAAAAGTTATAGGTTTAATAGGCTGCTTCATGTTATCTCACCTCTCTGTGTTTGTGGCTAATTTTTTGGTTACTCCCTTATGCATCAGTGTTTTATTTTGTATAGTTTCTTTATCTCCAAGTTAGACTAATCTTTGGGGTGGGCAGTATCTTATCCACTATTAATCTTATCTGGTATATATTTTCATCTAACTCATTGTGGTTTTTATTTCTAGAGGTTATTTTTAGGAAAAATACACTTTTTTAAAATAAGAAAGTACATTTTCTATGCTTTCATTCAGCATACTCAATTCCCTCTATCTTTTGGAACATATGGAACATAATTATAATCCATGTTTTGTGTCCTTATCTACCAATTATAACATATGTATTATTTATGAGTGTTTATATCTTTTTTTTTTTCCATTATGGTTCACATTTTCCTGCTTATTTACAATGCGTGGTAATTTTTTAATTGGATACCAAACATTATGCAGTTGACCAAATTGGGTGCTGAATATGTTTATATTTTCCCAACTGCACTTTTAAACTGAGTAGTGGGATGTCATGAAAATACTTAGAATAGATTCAATCTCTTCTGGTCTTGCTTTTAAACTTTGTTAGGTGGGACCAGAGCAGAATTTATTTTAGTGACTTTTCCCCCCACTACTTAGGTAAAGCTTGTTATATTACCCCATGCCTTTTGAATTATGAGGTTTTTCACTGAGGATGGTGTGAACACGCCTGTTCCTTAGGAAGTCCTAAGGATTACTGCCTTGAATCATTTCAGACGTTTTCTCTCAGCCTTTGTAGTTTTCTTACAGCTGAAAACTCCAGGGCGACATTTTATAGATCTCTGGAGCTACTTGCATAAGCAGCTGTGTTGTTCCCACTCTCTACCCCACAGATCTAGCTGTCTTGAATGTTTTAAATAGTTTTGGTGGCTTCTCAATCAGTGAGAGACACAGCTCTTGCCCATCCCCTCCCACAGCAAGCACTATCCTAAAAATTGCAGGTGGTAATCTGAGATAATCACAGGGCTCATTTCATTTATTTCCATCTCTTGGGGTCAAATTCATCATCTAATATTGTGCACATTGAAAATTGTATTTCACATATTTTGTCTATCTTTGTTTTTGACTAGGTATAAGGGTAAATTTGGTCCATATTACATCATCTTGAAAGGAAGAAGTCTCCAACTTCATTGAATTTGAAAATGAAACCATATCCTAGCTATTTGGGCTTCTCAAGTGGCTCAGTCAACAGACAAGAGAAAAGGATTACCCCACTGGCTGAAGTATTTGACCCCAATAACTAAGAGAAACCTGAGTTGCTTCTAAATAATGAGCATGAACCTTTGCACAGTGTCAATATCATTGCCAATGAGGTTTATCCAAGATGCGATCATTGCTAATTGAAAACTTTCCCCAATATCCTGCTATGATGACTTTCAATATAGCTGGCAATGTCAATTTCTGATGGTCTCTACAGACACTGAATAAAAAATGAAAATAAAAATAAACTTTAAAAAAAGCAGTGGGGCAAGAAGCATTGCATATTAAAAAACATGGATTATCTGGGGTTCATTTGGGGACTAGATTAATGGAAAATTGCAACAACTGAAAATAGCCAAGATTACTGAGAACTCAGACCCTTCGGGAAGATAGTTCTAGACATACATCAGCTGAATTTCTCACTGACATAGCATCACTGGACTCAGCTTTTCATGTGCCTCCAACCTGCTCACAGTCCTCTGCAACTTGCAGATGGTCATTTCATTGTATCTTTAAGCATTTTTCTGAATATTCCCTTTAGCACATTGCTTTAGTGACAAGGTGACAGTTTTTTAAGAGCACTATTTGGTGGGCGGTTCCTTTGAGAAATGGCTGTTTTTCTCCCTTGTGACACAATTTCCAAGATTCTGAGGATGACATTGATACTCTACTTAGACCGTGCTGCTGTTTCCAAGAATACTTTTCCTCTTTCCTACAGTAAAGTAAATAAATATGTAAAAAATTAAAACATAATTCATTTGAAATAAAGAGCATATTGAATACGACTCTCGCTTCTAGTAGTTTTTCACTATGATCCTGCAGTATATCCTTCTCATTCATTCAGGATTAAGCCCCGAATCTCACTATCTTTCTCTTCACTACTCTCATGTACACTCATGGACATGAAAACCCTCAGCTTGCAAGCCTCATACTGTTACACAGCCATATCATGACCAGGATTAAGCCCCGAATCTCACTATCTTTCTCTTCACTACTCTCATGTACACTCATGGACACGAAAACCCTCAGCTCGCAAGCCTCATACTGTTACACAGCCATATTATGACCTTTTAGTACCTTTAACTATCTCTACTGGAGCATCTGATTCTTCTAACCACCCTCAGTCTTTCACTCACTCTACTTGAACCATTCTTTAACCCTCTGAACCCCCAGCCCACTGGCTTCCTTACGTTTTCTTTTGGCCATAACTCCCCACGTATCTCAAATTCATTCCTTAAGTGACTAAGACTTCACTGTTTGAATGTATTACCCCAGCCTTAAAATCATTTTCAATTCCCTTGCTCCTCCCTCTCTTCTATTATATAAACAAGCAGCAACATTCTCACCGTGAATAAATTCAGCTCTGACTATTTTGCCTGTGATGAAGGATAAGCAGAAAGCTGACATCCTTCAACCTGTAGGAGAAGAGGAGCGGATCGCAGAAACGGGAGCGTTGCTGCCTGGAAGGTGGAAGAAAAACCCGAAGACTAGATTCCAAGCACATGACTTCCTACAATTCTGGGTCTCTAACTGGACTTTTTAAAAACACTGTTTCTGGAAAGTTCCTCCTAAATTAAATGCCACAAGCAAAAGAAATGATCAGTTGCATGAAATGCTGCTGAAAATGCAAGAAAGATAAGGTATGAGAATTAACAAATTGGTGAATTCTTCCTCTCCAGCCAAGTTTTTGTGTTGCAATAATTGTGGATTTTGGCCATGCCTATCTGGGAAGGATGGCTTTGTCCTCAGCCTAATGCCTCCCCTTTAATAGGATACAGTTTTCCTGAAAAGTCTAAGAACAGCCTTTGGCAGACTGAGGATAAGGGAGGGAGGGAGTCAAGGTGCTCTGGGAGGAAATTGCAAAAGTGAGCTACAGAAGGGGTCTGGGAGAGGTTAGAGGGAGGGAAGCAGAAGTTAGAGGGGGAAGATACCATAAATAGAGGGGTGAGAGTCAAAACTGAGAAGGGTGGATGAAACTATTGTCCGGTATCTGAAGCAATGAGACAGCATGATGGAAAAACCTTGGAATTTTCCCACTTTAACTCGGCACCAAGGCTGAAGCACAGGAGAGCTGCACTGACGGTACACTATGCCACTCAAGTGAGGCCTCCGCTTTCTGGATTAGCATTGACTGAATGTTTGCCTGGTTTATTTAACAAAGTTAGCTTCCAAGTATCTAAAGTGAAATGGATGTTGTTCTCTAGCACCTTGTACTTAGAAAGAATATTAGAGTTTCACTTTGACTTTCTTCGTGTTTCTCTCCTATCACTGAATTACATAATTCAGCCAGATGCAGTGGTGCTCTGAGCCCTGAAATCAGCTGGTTGACTTCATTCCCTCCACCATGTTAACCACATCTCATCTGACAGGTTAACTCAGCAGATAAGAGCTAATGGGTCTGTGGCATAGGGTTTAACTTTTCTGAGGATCTATAGTGAATACCAGATTTCTACTTCAGGGATGACTCACTTGTTTTCAGTTGGAATATCAGTTGCTGATCAAAGTGCTGTACCTTCCAGGAAATTGCTCTCAGCAACAAGGATTGCTTATTATTGAATATGCAATATTCAATATTGCGTATTCAGTATCAGTTGGGAATATCAGTTGCTGGGAATATCAGTTGCTGATCAAAGTGCTGTAGCTTCCAGGAAATTGCTCTCAGCAACTAGGACTGCTTGACCAGGGTTACACCCTCCTTCAAGGGGTGGCTTGCTACTAATAACTGGTGGATGGAAAGATACAAAGGTAGGCCACATTTTCTTAATTTGGAGCAACAAGGAAGTCAGTCTCAGCTCCAGAGCTTCCCATAGAACTGGCTAAAATCCTTTTAGCCAGGTCAGCTTCGCCCTCTGTCCAGGCTTGCCTTCTTCCTTCCTTCTAAGTATCATTTGAGAGCAACTCCCAGTAAAATGCATGCACATAGCTTTTGTCTTAGAGTCTACTTCCAGGAAGCTCAGTCTAAGTCAGGAGACAGAAGTTCACAATCTTTGTTCTGTTACATGGTCAGAAACTATACAGGTAGATGCTTGGCTGTTTTTGATGAGATAACAGAGAAAGATACAAACCCCTCTTCTTCTACACAGGCATGTTCTTCCAAGGTGAGGCAGGCCATCAGCATATTTCTCAGGTGAAGAGAAAACAACAAACAACTTCTACTTAAAAGTAGAAAAGTAGCAGAAGTTAATACAAGAGACATTAGCACTCAGAACTATTTCATTACCACACAGCATTTGTTTGCTAGCAAAGATGTGCGGGAAAGTAATTTTAAATTGTTGGTGCAGCAAATGCAAATGCAGATTCTAACACCTACTGAAACATTCCAACATAGAAGCAGCAGAAAATAAACTACTATTTTAGATTTCTTTTTTTTTTTTTTTTTTTGAGATAGAGGAGCTTTAATGGCAGCTGGGGAGATGGGGAATAAAAATAGTAATTCTGAGGGGCATGGGGAACGGCAGCCAGGCCCAGCCTGGCCCAATCTAGGCCAGCTGGGCCCAAAGGATACTGGCTTCTTGCCCAGGGAGCTGGTGTGTGTGTGTAGGTGACTGGAGTCCTGGAGCCTGAGGCCTTTGGTGGAGCAGGAAGACAGTTGGGTCAGAAGTCCATGGGGCTGTGGGCCAGGTAGTCCTTGTGGCCAGTGTTGCTGACCTGCTTGGTTTGCATAGCCTTGAGTTTGGGACAGTCAGTGATCCAATGACCCAGGCCTCTGCAGAAGGCATAGCCACGCTCTCCTCCAATGTCCAGCATGGATTCATCCCCACAGGGCAGCACTTGCAGAACACGTGGCACTTTCTGCTTGGCTTCCAGCAGTAGGGCTTTGAGATCCATCAGGACTAACTCATCACAGGCCTTGTTGATGAAGGTGGTGGTGATGCCTGTGTTTCCTGAGTGCCCAGTGTGGTCAATCTGATGCACATAGTTCTCAATCTCCTCGGATATGTCATAATTGATCACATGCTGGATGGCAGGGAAGACCAGGCCCTTACAGGCTACATCTGTGGCCACTAAGACATCCTTCTTGCTTTCCCGGAATGTCTCAATGACCTTGGTTCTTTCCTCCTGATCTTTGCTTCCATGGATGGCCACAGCCTTAACCCCCTTGAGCAGCAGGTACTCATGGATGGCATCCATGTCTGCCTTCCTCTCTGCAAAGATGAGCACAGGTGGAGGTGTCTTTTGCATGCACTCGAGCAGGTACACCATCTTAGCCTCCTCCTTCACATATTCTACCTCCTGTATAACATCCAGGCTGGTCGCCCCAGCACAACCCACATTGATGGTGACAGGTTTACATGGGCACTCTTGGCAAAGTTCTGAATCTTCTTGGGCATGGTGGCACTGAAGAGTAGGGTCTGCTGCTGGCCCTTGAAGTAGGAGAAAATGGTGCAGATATCTCCCTCAAAGCCCATGTCAATCATGCGGTCAGCCTCAACAAGGGCCAGGTAGCGACAGATATCTAGGCTGACCATTTTCTTTTGCAGCAGATCCATTAGGCACCCAGGGGTGGCCACCATCATGTGTACACCATGTGGAATGGTCTCCATCTGCTCTTTGACAGACATGCCCCCAGTGCAGAGTGCAACACAAGAGTTGTGAGCTGTCTTCCTACGGCAGGTGGCAGTAGTACTCCAGGATGCCATGGGTCTGGTGGGCTAGCTCCTGCAAGGGGCAAATGATGAGTCTGTAGGGACCTTCATGCTTGGAGAAAGGTAACTTTTTCTCCTGCTCTAGGCAGAACATGATGACAGGCAGTGTGAACACCAGCATCTTGTCTGAACCCATGAAAGCAATAACAATCATGTCACAGCCAGATAGAATGGTTGAGATGCCTTGGATCTGAATGGGCGTTGGGTGGTGGATGCCTTTCTTCTTCAGGGCCCTCAAGATGGCTGCAGGAAACTTCATTTCCTTGATGCTTTTGATGGGATACCTTCTCCCTCCACCAAGATGTGGTATTTCTTCCGTACATGCTCATGCCGCTCTTCAGACATATTCAGGACATAACAGGACGGTGTCCAGCTGGTTTTGATTGGGTCATTGTAAGTGATGCCTTTAGCCACCTCCTTCACTGACATCAAAGCTTGGCCCTCAACCACACTCTCAAGGATTTTCTCTTCTTCTTTCAGCTGTTTCCCCTCCCCTTGACTGACTCCTTGCAGGCTTTAGCCTTCTCTTGGAGGTATTGGCACTGACGTTGGACTGAGGGCCCAATGGGATGCTGTCCTCATCTCCTCGGGGCTCACTGCCACTGTCGGGCTGCTTCTCTTCTGCAGCTCCCTTGCGTCTTCATTGCAGAAGCTTCTGAAGCCATAGTTGCTGCTGTTGTAACGGCACATAAGGTACATAGGCAGCGTGGTCATCTTTCCCCTCAGAGCCGCTTCCTCCAGTAGTCACCTCCTCTGTGCGAGCCTGTTTCCGCTTGGGTTCCAACTTCTCCATCCTTTCATTTTAATTTCTTCATGGTCCAAAGGACAAATCTCAGTGGTTTAAAGTGTCCCAGGAGGTTTCCAGCTAATCCAGTGCTGTAGCAAGCCTTGATCTCCCCCTGTAGCTCCATCAGCACCCATTCTGCCAGGCCTCCAGCCCCTGCACTAGAAATAACAATTTGCACCATGAGCATTCTGTCTTTAAAAAGCAACTGAAGATAAGCAGGCTAGGGGACTTCTTCCTGTAACAGACTGGCAACCTGATTTCACACACATGCCTCCTTTCACCCAGAAGATCAAATTCTAGTAGCTCCTCTTAATCATCCCAAGAGACCACTTGAGCCAAAGTGGCAAGGACCTCCTAGAGTAATTTTATACCCTCCTAGAGAGTAAAATTGGCCTTATTTCCTAGATGGTTTCATATATTTTGCATTAAACCTTTCCTTGATCCAACTATTACTACAGGTCAACAGACGACACCTGGAAATCTTCCCTCATACTCAGCTCAAGAAACAGGCCCCCTGAAGCTTAAGTTCACTCAAGTTCCAGAGGCCCAGGAAACCACAATTCATCCTCCAACTAAGTTCCCAACTCTCTAAGAGATACGTCTCATACATTTCAATCATTACTTCCCTTATTACTCACTAAATAGATATCTTTATAGTAATAATAATTATACTCTTTAAAATTAATCTAATCACAATTACTCCACTAAAATTATCACAAAACCCAAAAATGCTCTCTATTTCTTTACTCCATATTCATAATAAATTCTCTTACCTTACTAAAATATCTCTCGTAATTCTCTTATTCCTAATAACTTCTCCTAACACTTACAAATCTCAATTACAAGACCTTCAACTTCTCTCACTCTCTGGCCACTAGGAAGAAACATGGAAATTACACATCAACTCATGGTCTGACACCTGGAAATCATATCATGCCTTCACTGACTAAAGTAGGAAGGTAGATGCGATAGAAGGATGGACACCACTTCAGGGGTAATTAAGTAATTAAGTAATAGAAATTTATTGATAATTTTGATACACCTACAGGTGCACCTGCAGGGGGTTCTTGTGGTGGGCCAACAAGAAGCCACGAATAATGGGTAAGGAACCTTTTATACTATTATTTTGTAGGGTCAGCCAAGCTAGTGCAATACAGAAGCCAATCTCAGCAGTTAGAGTGGGGTTGCAAAGTGAAAATACATCATAAAAGTTTACACAACTTTGGGTAGGGGAACATACACATCATAAGTACATTACTCCATGATCATAAGATGAGGGTCACATAGTTTGGGGGTACAAACAAGTGTTGTGTAAATTTCCGAGAACAACTCGGGACCTTTTCACCCCGGGCTTTATTTGGAATCCACCCCTCCCTTCGCTCCACCGCTCCTTGCATACTTACTTAATCTCAGGCTGCTTCTTTTCCCTTCAGGGGGCTGGAACTAGAAGGCTTAGGAGAGGTTTTCTTTTCAAGGGTAGGGGGCTTTGTTCCCTACTGGTCTTAGGGAGGGGGTCAAGGACTGGGGGCTTGGTTATTACATGACAAAACATTAACTAGAAAATCAAATCACTCTGAAGTGTTATTTAATGTCACCTTATGTGAGTTATTTAAACACGATTCACATACCGCAGGTGTTTTAGGCAAACATTGTGGTTTAAAATACAACCTCGATATAGATGCTTGCAGTGCTCAAAATCCTGACTCAAAATGTAGACAAGGATGTGTCTACTGGGGCTGTGAGTCCATAGTCCCCTAGAAAATCACCGACACTGACATACAACTATCAGCAACTACTTTTCCACACCCTTGGCCATACTTTAATGAACTCACCGTAAAAGTATTAAAACCAAATGACCCTATTTGGCTTAAGGGACAAAAGTGGGAAATAAGAACATATCAGAAGTGGAGTCCAGAAAATGCATATTCAGAATTTAATATCACAAAAAACCCCAAAGCTTATCCCCCCTCCTTTAACAGATTGTCAAAATCATTCAAATTCATTCTCAAATTTTACAATGAGAAATTAACCAAAATCAAACTCAAGGTTTCAGTCTCTCCACCTTTACACCCCAACAAAATCTTAATCTAACCTATAATTCCCTCTTAAAAACATACTCTCTTTTAAAACACCACCCTAAATATAAGCTGGGCTGCTGGATTGGATTAAATCTTCAAGGTCTCTTACACACTAAACATCAAACCGCCCCACTCATAATTCCTAACCTTTTATCTTTAAACCTCTCAGACCAGCATCTCTTAATTTAATAACTTGTACACACAAAACTAAACCTTTTGTGCCCTCACTGAATCAAATCATCCAATCATACCCTCTTTGCTTTAACTTTACTGGCACCACCCCCTTATTAGGTCTAAAACCATCAAAGTGCTCTCATATAATCACTTTCCCTTCCAAATGAAAAAGAAAGTTACGCAGGAAGTGCCATCCTTTCTTCCATTTTCTCTGTGGGAAAAAATTATACCGAATTCCCCCGTCCACATTCAAAGTCTCTGTTCCGTAATTATGTTACTACCTGATTTTAAAATGATTGCAGCAGATGAACCTGTTCCAGTACCTCCTCTTTCTCTCTATCCAACACCCATATGAAACGGCCACCCAAATTGCCATACTTCCCTTACTAGCTGCAATGGGAATCGCAGCTGGCACAAGCACAGGAGCAGGTGGCATTTCCTGCTCAATAACTCATTATAAAGAATTAGAGGCCAGCCTGAAGAAGACATTCAACAGGTTGGTGAAATGAGCTTAGGACTCCAGCGACAAATTAACTGACTAGCTCAAGTGGTCCTACAAAACCACACAGGGTTAGATCTTTTGACAGAAAAAGGGGGACTTTGTTTGGCACTCTAAGAGGAATGTTTTTTCTTTGTTAATGAGTCTGGAATTATCACTAACCAAGTTCGATCACTCCAAGAAAGCCTTGAACTCCAAAAAAACCAACATGAATCAGAGTCATCAAACTTCTCTTGGTTCACTCAAAACCCACTCTGGGTTGCACTTCTGCCTTTTCTCACACCTATAATTGTCATCCTTGGACTAGCAGCTGTGGTCCATGCATAACTCATTTTATTTAAACCCAACTCTCAAAGTTATCCCAACAGGTAACTACGCAGCTGGTGCTTCAAGCCTACACTATAGATGCAGCTCCCAACCTACAGGGAAAAGAAACTGTTCTTCATGAACGGTCTACACTCTACTCCAAACCACAAGACCTTCCTGAACACCACTCCTAAACAGCCACCACTAGAAAGAGCAATCTGAGAGCAAAAAACCTCACATCCTCCCCACTATTTTAGATTCCAATCCATATGCTGGGAAAACTAAGGAAAAACTTGTGAAGTAGTAAGTTTAATATGTAGTAGAGATAAAAGACTAGAATTGGGGGAAAGGCTAAGTTCAACAACCATTTTCTAACTTGGCACATACCCATCTTTTACTGATATATTTGTTTTTGTTTTCTTGTTATTGCCTTCATGAAGGTACTGCTACCTAAGTTGTCGGACAAAAAGAATGACTTATTTGGAGTAATGAAATGCAGGTTGATCTGGAACGAGGTTTCTGCGCTGTGGTTTTGAGAGTCACCCAGAGGAAGAATGGAAGTTCTATGTGCTGTGTAGTGATGACTCCCACCTTACTTATAATCTGGTTGTTTCCTCAGCAGGCATTTTGCTCATGTTTCAGACCTCTGTGTGATTGAACCAGGTTACTAACTCTCCTTCCTTCTGAGTCAGAGAAGATACAACTCCAGATTTAGTTTCTTACTGGAAGAACAGTTCCAATGAACTGATCTGTGTTAGCTACTTCATAAAGCTTATCTGATCCTTTCAATAACCTTTTTGTAGATAAGTGTTAAGTACCCAGTTTTATACTTAAGGAATCTGAGTTTATGAAATGTAACTCAACAGAGATATTCTAGTAAGTGTGGAACCAAAATCAGGACTCAGGTCTATCCATCTCCAGAGGGTATTTTACTATTCATGCTCACAAATAGGAGTTTCTTTTCTCTCCACAAAGAGTTAGTACTCTGTCTTATGAACAATGAAGAGCCCTTGAACTTTTAGAAAGGAAAGTAAAGAAATCGCTTTGATGTTTAATGATTACTGTTATTCCTAAAGTGGACAGTTGGCTGGGAGCTGGGAAAAAGATGGTAGAATTACTGCAGCTGTTTATGTGGAAAGTTAAAAAGTCTTTAATTGCCATGGTACCAAAAATGGAAAAAAGAAGATGAACGTGAAAGATAAATCACATTAGTAATAAAATTTAACTGATTGGTTGGTAAGTAAAGCAAAGAACAGTGAGCCTTGCGGATGGTATTAAGTCAAACAGAAATGAACACAATGATCAATACATTTATTATTCTTCATATATTATGATTTGTGATACTTTGTGGACTTTCTGATGGAAATGATTACCAACCACTTGGAAATTCAGGGTAATAACAACACTTCGGTCTCTATAAAGAATACTAGGCTCTTTCTAGTTTGATTAAAATAATTGCCTTGAAAGTATAACAACCAGTTGACAGGACCTTGCTTAGTTAAATTTAATCACACAGGATATATAAAGGCTGATATTGATTTGGTAAACAATTGAATAATAATCCAGGGAATTAGATGACATCAATTTGAATGACATGATAATGTTAGTAGAGGTCTCTGAAGTCTAATATGGAAATCTGGACCTAAGGCTATTAGAAACAAAATGTCCATATTTTTCTGACAAAAGAAAAAGTTTGAAATAAAAATGTGGTATTTATGGTTTTCATCTTAGTTTCCAAAAGCCATATCCAATATATGAAACAAATAGATTTCTCATATTAGACTTTACAATTATGGGTTTCTTTCCAGAAAACTTGAAGATTTGGATACCTTGGATAATAGGTGTTTATTTTTGTTGTTGTTGTTTGTTTGTTTGTTTTTTTACTTAGCCACCCATCAGTAGAGGAGTTGTTGCTAGATGGGCAGGACTCTACCTTCATCAGAATTCTCATTTCATCCTATCATTAACTATCTCTCCTTCATTGGGGTTACTCTGTCTAACTAGTAGATGGCCGTCCTGTTTAGGTATTTGAATTTCAGACTGTAGATGTATAATAGGGGTAAAATATGTATATTCCAGTTGATTCAAATTCTATGAACATATATGAAGACACATAAAAGTAACTATTGACAGTCTTAGCTAGTAGAAATGCTCATTATGTGAATACATTTGAGTGAAGATAGACTTCAATGCATATCTTCAAAAACTTGAGCAAACTAATCACTATAATTCAGGCCAGTGAAATGTTACAAGATAAGTAAAATCTGTTAATTGTGGTTAGTGTGGCCACAGGACACAGAAAAAAAAAACGCAATTACTTTAATATTAACTGCTTAAACTGTGAGAAGTATAGTTTTGTCTGGCACAATGACAATATGTTTGGGTTTAATTATAGAGTGTTCTTGCCCAAGAATTCTAAAAATTACAGCAGTTCATTTCCACATGGCCCAGTTGTAGTTTGCTAAGCCTGGAGCCCATTTGGGTGCAAGTCTTCCTAGGAAGGCAGCTCCAGTGAGATGCTTATTGTCACACAAACAGTTTTCACTTCCAGAATGATGAAGCTTTTTCAAAAAGCAGAGCTGTTACGGGAACCGACTCTTTTTTTAGCTTTAAGGTTGGGTCACCTTAATCTGTTCAGGTGGGCTTGTTCCCCTGGCCCTTTTGTCTTCAGACTTCTATTTAGTACATTTATTTTCTTTTTTGTTCATTAAGATATAATTCGCTCTTTTACGGTGTACAATTAGCAAAATTGTGCAACCATTACTACTAGGTAATTGCAGAACATTTTCATCACCTGCAGAAGTCTCTCTGTGTCCAATCACATCCCATCCTTTTCTCCCCCACTCCCTGGAAACTCCTATTCACCTTCGGTCTCCAGGGATTTTCCTATCCTGAACATCTCACATTAATGAAATCATGCCATATACAGCCTCTCCTGTCTGTTTCCTGTCCCTGAGCATGCGGTTTCATGGTTCATCCGGGGTTCAGTATGTGTCAGCACTTTATTTCTGTTTATTGCCAAGGGGTGCTACATTGTACCAACACACCACGTTTTGCTTAACTGGCCATCTGTTCATAAATGGGTTCTTTTTTTTTTTCTCATTGGAAAAATGCTTCTATAAACATACGTGTGCAAGGTTTTTTGTGTGTGTATGTGTGTTTTCAAACTCTTGTTGCATATACTTGGGAATGGAATGGCTGGATCATGTGGTAAACCTATATTATCTTTTTTAAGATCTCTCAAACTCTTTTCCACAGTGACTGCACAATTTTACACTCCCACTAGCAATGTTTAAGGTTTTCAATGTCTCCACATCATCACCAGCATTTATTTTATGCCATTTTGACTAAGTTAGTACTCTGGTTATGCAGGGATATCTCACTGCAGTTTTAATTTACCTTACCCTAATGACTAGTGATAATAAGCATCTCTTCATATGCTTTAGGCCATGGTGCAACCATTACTACTTAGATATTTCTTTAAAGGAATATCTTTTGCCTACTCTATAACTGGGATATTTTTCTTTTTACTATTAAGTTGTAAGTATTCTTTGTACATTCTAAATTCTATTATTTCATGAGACACACAATTATAATTCTTACAAATGCATTCATTCTATTGTTTTGTTAAATTTCTCATTATACTGTGAAGCACAGAAGTTCTAAATATGATACAGTTCACTTTGTCTGTGTGCTTTGGACTTTTGGTGTCATTTTAAAGGATATTCTAATCCCAGGTCATGAAGACTTATGTTTATGTTTTGATGTAGTTTTTTGATCATTATTAGTTATCTTTTATATGACATGATATATGGGTCTAATTTCATACTGTTACATATTTTGAATAATCAATAATCAATCAATTTCTGCTGCTTAAAAATGTTTCAATTTCTATATTTTTAAATTTCTAGAATAGAAACTCTTCATACTTGTATTCAGTATTTTAAAATTAATGTACCCACCCAATAAGTATTTGTTCAATTCTTGATAGATGTGTGAGTTGAAGATAAAATTAAGGCAGCTATCCTCAACTTAGTATTGAGTTTGACAAAGAAGAAATCAGGGAATTTCCTGGGTACTTTCATCCCTTCCAACTATTACATAGAGGTGGTTGTTTCCTTCTGAGTGACAGCAGATTGTGACTTCAGTCCCCTTCTTCTTATAACCCCACTTTGCATGTTTCCCAGTAGGGAAGAAAGGACAGTGGATTAAAGAAGGGCATTTCATGCTTTGGGAAGTTTAAGATGCATTCATCTGAGGCTAAGCCAGAAATCATAATCAAAGTGTTTAACACTTGGCTTGGCTTGAGCACTGAGAAATCAGAGCAAAGGAAGCTTTGCTGCTAGAGCAGTCCTCGGGGGGGGGGGGGTCCTCAATGTGCCTGACATTGACAGGTGGTGAGTAAAATGATGATAAATACTTTACTAAGAAGAATATGCTCCAACTCTCTCCAGGTTAATACAAAAAAGGAAAAGTCTCCATCTTTTTTAATAGCTGAATTGTATTCCATGCTATACATATGCAATAGCTTAAGCAAGAATCCAATGTACTCAATTCTAATATGAAGCCAGTAGATGATCTAGTACATGCCCATGGAAAAGAAAAACTCAAATCAATTCAAGGTGGGGGGCGGAGGAATGAGGAAGCAGGGGGAGGGGAGAAGGGAGGAGGCCAGGAAGGTATAGGACACCTCTTGGGGGTGGGACACAATTATAAGAGGGTCTTTACCTAACAAATGCAAACAGTGTAACCTAATATTTTGTACCCTAAATGAACCTGAAACAATAAAAAAAAAATGATGGAGCACTGCAAGGTTAAGGGCAGATGCTGTTTTTCAACTGTTACAAAGTTTTAAAATATTTTAACAATAAGCAGGTTGATACCATTGTATTATGACTGAATAGCTCTTGGCTAAGCTATCTAGAATTGCTATAGAGTTCTGCCTGTTACCAACTTTTAACTCTGAGCTACCAACACATTATAGAAAAGTGAAATAACATAAATGTCTGTTTAGGAAATAATATTTTTTACATTAATTAGTAAAATGATGATGTGACCTTAGAAATAACCACACTATTGAGACGGGTTTTGTCCTTCCTTTGATCTTGGGTATATGAGGTCTGACAATTAAGTTTGCAAACTGGTCTTAGAAAAAGTGCTACATATCTCATTGCTGAATATCACTATGGTCACCTTCAGAGTACTACCCTTGGGAAGCTATATACTCATGGAAGTGCCTAGTCCACCCTTGAAGGTGCTTTTTCTAGGATGAATTTATACACTTAATGTTTAGGCCTTATATGATCCATACACAGGAGAACCTCATGAGCATTTCTTTTAATGGTTCTACTCAGATATTCAGATGAAGTTGTAAATACACACTAAACTCCTTTAATTCATAATTTACCATTGTAGTTATAGCCACAGAGGCATATAATCAAGTGTAAGAAATAGCATTGTTATAAGGTTCCTGGCTAACAGCTAATGGCTGTTATTAATGACTAGTGTTTTATTATGAATTAAATTTTAAATGATATACTGTAAAATTCACATTTAAAAAAAATTTGGGCTAGTACATGCAATTAGGTTACATTATTTGTGTTTGTTAGATAAAGTCCAAAGTAGTTATAGTTGAGTCCTTCACCCAGGAAGTATGCCATATATTTTGTACATTGTTCCCGATAGGTGGAAACTTTCTGAGCCCCCTTCTTGAATTTAGTTCTGTTTTTCTCTCATGTGGGCCTGTAGTTATTGATCTACTTGTTCCCACTTAGCATTAAATACATGGGATGCTTGGTTTTCCATTCTTGAGGTACTTAGGAGAATTTTCTCCAAATCTATCCAGGTAAATACAAAATATGCAAAGTCTTCATCTTTTTAATGGATAAACATTATTCCATGGTATACACATACAACCGTTTATTGATCCATTCAAAGGTTGATGGGCACTTAGGTTGTTTCTACATCTTTGCATTTAGGAATTGAGCTGTGATAAAACTTTAAGTTCAAATGTCTTTGTGGTAAAATGATTTTTTTCTTCAGGGTGGATACCTAGTGATGGGATTTGGGGATGAAATGGAAGTCTACTTTTATTTTTGTAAGCTGCTTTTCCTTACTTCTTCCCAAAAAGGCTGTATTAGTTTTCAATCCCACCAACAACACATCAGTTCATGTTCCTTGCTCGTTGATTGATGTGATTCTCTGTTCTTTTCTTATTGATTTTATTGTGTTATTTGTATATTCTTGTTTTTAGCTCTTTGTCTGATTCATAACACAGTTCCCATTAAAACATCACCTCATACTTTGAAGAACTTGGAGAAGAAAATAGTTCAGTTTATATGGAACCACAGAAATCTTAAATAGCAAATGCAATTCTATGAAATAAAAACAAATCAGGAAGCATCATGTTACCAGACTTCAGCTTATACTACAAGTTTACAGTGACAAAATAGCATGGTACTCACATAAAAATAGAGTCATAGATCCATAGAACAGAATCAAGAACTTAAGAGAGGAAACCAGCTTCATATCACCATCTGATCTTTGATAAACCAAACAAAAGCATACACTGGGGAAAAGAACCTCCATTTAATAGATGGTGCTGGGTGACCTGGATAATTACATGTAAAAGGCTGAAACTGGACCCACAGCTGTCATCACTTATAAAAATTAACTCATGCTGGATAAAATAAAAACCATAGAGGAAAGCATGAGAAAAACTCTTAAAGATATTAGCCTTAGGAAAGAGTTCATGAAGAATACCCCATTGGAACTACAGCAACAACAAAAATAAATAAATGGGACCTGATCAGGTTAAAAATCTTCACAGTTAAGGACACAATCAAAAAAGCAAGTAGACAACATTCAGAATGAGAGAAGATATTTGCATGTTATAAATCCGATAAAATTCACCTTTTTGATGTAGAGTTCTAACAAAGGCATGGTCATGTAATCACCATTTCAATCAAGATACAGAATAGTCTTTCAAATCAAGAAGTTTGCTTATGTTGCTTCTATGCTGTCAACGCTCACCCATACCTCTTGCCCCAGGACAACCACTGAACTGCTCATCACAGGTTTCACATTTCCACATTCATATATATGTAGTATCTATGTATTTCTATGTGTATACATTTGTGTATATTTATATGTATATATGGAGTCACGAAGTTTATATCCTTGTAACTCTGGATTCTCTCATGTCTACATTGTAGTATCCATAGCTTGTTCTTTTCACTGATGAAAATATTCTACTCTACAAATGTTCCAAACTATATTTATCCATTAACCCACTAAAGGACATTCTTATATCTATAGGATTATTGTTTTCATCAAATTTGTGAAATTTTGAGCCATTGAATCAAATTTATTATCCCAATGTTGGAGACCAGTCTCAAACTGCACCATGAATTCTTTCTCAGTGACTGGTGGGATGAAAGGATGAAGGAAAAATAAACAGTCAAGACACAAGAAAAAGGTTTTTTAAGAAGCTGGTTGGAGGACTTTCCACATCCAAGCATGAGGACTGGTGGAAGCCCCTAGCTCTGAGCTAGCTTCATTTTTAGTACACACAGCATCCATCTAATGGGGGAAAGCTAAACACTTATGTCATGGTTCTTGCTGGGCTTGCATTTTCTAACCAAACTTTTTGCTTCACTAAGTAAGTAAATTAAACTAATTTCCCTCTTACTTTTATTACTCTAAGTTATTTATGATTTTAATACAAACAAAGCATGGGACAGGGAACACAGTCCTGGAGCAGGATGTCAAAGCAGACCCCGATCAGACCCTGCACATAAATCTCAGGAGTGGTGATTAATCCCCAGGAAGCCTTGTGTGCAGCCAAGCTGGCTTACCAAGATTCCAGAAGAAAGGATTGATTTTCCTCCTTATCTTCCTGACAGACTTTTTCTCTCTTCACAAGATTTAGGAGTCCACCCTGTCTCCATCAAGTTCAGCATTCCCTTGCTAAATCCTCACTGAGGGCCCTATAACTCCCTGAGAGGGCAGCCCTGCCTGCAACAGTCTTGTCCCTCAGTGCTCAGTGACCTCAGAGCAGAGTCACACTGGAGTTGTGGTGAAACTCTGTCAAGACAGTCTGCTTGAAAATGCCAGGCTTTAGGCTGTCACACTTGCTATAGAGTTTGAGTTTCTCTGCTTCACTTCTGTCCTGTCTCTGTTCCCTTTTGCTCATCATGTGCAATCATTTTCTTAATTCAATTCCTAACTTTTTTCTAATAAACAACTGAATATTGTTTTTAAGCTTATTAAAATCATTATATCTAGCAATGCAAGAATATCAAGGCATGACTCTTCCCATAAAGTACCCATGTGTCCACTTGCATCCCAACATCTTTATTTTCTCTTCCTGGGGTTCTAATGACAACATCAATGCTTAAATTTTGGGTATTGTTCTATATGTATCTGAGGCTGTATCCACAATGTTCCAAATTTTGTTTCTTCCCGAATAAATAATTTATGTTGAAGTATATCTTCAGGTCTGTTGACTCCTTCTTCAGTCATCTCTGCTCTCCTAAAGATCTCTTTCCTTATTAAATTTTCAGTGTTTCATTTCTTTATTATAAAGTTGACATTTTGTTCTTTTCTATAACTTCTATTTCTTCCCTAGGAACTACTATTTATTTATTTGTTCCAAGAGTGCTCATTCTTACTTCATAAATAGTTATTTTTAAAGTCTATTGGATAATTCCAACATGTTGGTCCATCTGAGTTTAACATTTTTCTATTGATTGTCATTTTCACTGAGATTTAAACCATTGAGATATGTGTTCATGTTTCTTCACATATCAAATTATTGTTATTTCAATTCAGGGAACTTTATTGATGTTACATGACAAGGTGGGGCTCCCTAGACCCCTCCCATTCTTTAGGGGGTCTGGGGGGAAACTGTGTTAAGGGGAGATTCTCAGTGAGGTGGGGGACCGAGTAGGCAGGGTGGCACCCCAGCAGCTAAGGGCCTTCCTCTTGTGCTCTGGCTGGGGCTGGTGGTCTGGGGGTTCTTACTCCTTGGAGGTCATTGGGGCCATAAGATCCACCACTCTGTTGCTGTAGCCAAATTCATTATCATACCAGGCAATGAGTTTGACAAAGTGGTCATTGAGGGCAATGCCAGCCCCAGCATCAAAGGTAGAAGAATGGCTGTCACTGTTGAAGTCAGAGGAGATGACCTGGTGCTCAGTGTAACCCAGATTGCCCTTGACGGGGCCCTCTGATGCCTGCTTCACCACCTTCTTGATATCATTGTATTTGGCAGCCTTCTCCAGATGGCAGGTGAGATCCACAACTGATATGTTGGCAGTGGGGACACAGAAAGCCATGCCAGTAAGCTTCCCATTCAGCTCAGGGATGACTTTGCCCACAGCCTTGGCCACACCAGTTGAGGCAGCGATGATGTTCTGGAGAGCCCCATGACCATCACACCACAACTTCCCAGAGGGGCCATCCATAGTCTTCTGGGTGGCAGTGATGGCATGGACTATGATCATGAGTCCCTCCACAATGCTGAAGTTGTCATGGATGACCTTAGCCAAGGGGGCTAAGCAGTTGGTGGTGCAGGAGGCATTGCAGACAATGCTGTGGCTGTTTTCATACTTCTCATGGTTCACACCCATCACAAACATGGAGCCATCAGCAGAAGGGGAAGAGGTGATGACCCTTTGGCATGCCCCTGTAGGTGAGCCCCCGCCTTCTCCATGGTGGTGAAGATGCCAGTGGACTCTACAACATACTCAGCACCTGCCTCACCCCATTTGATTTTGGTGGGATCTCGCTCCTGGAAGATGGTTATGGGATTTCCATTGATGACAAGCTTCCTATTCTCAGCCTTGACTGTGCCATGGAATTTGCCATAGGTGGAATCATACTGGAACATGTAGACCATGTAGTTGAGGTCAATGAAGGGGTCATTGATGGTGACAATATCCACTTTGCCAGAGTTAAAAGCAGCCCTGCAGACCAGGTGCCCAATCCGACCAAAGCCATTTATTCCAACCTTTGGTTTCACCATGGTGCCTCAGGGATGCAGCTGGTGCTGCACTAGAAGAAGCAGCTGTCTGACAAATGGGAGGACCAGAGAGCTCATATCAAATTATTTTTATCGTGTCTCAAGTAGTTTGAATATTATGTGATAACATTCTGATTCTTCTGTCATCTTCTAGTTTATGTTGTCTCTTTTTAGTATATAGTCAATCTGATTACATTCAGACTACAAGTTCAATACACATCTGTGCACTTGAATTTCCATGTTGCTTTTGTTTATAAATCCCTGGTCAGTGGTGCTCTCACCTGCTTTGTTGTGTATGCCCTCAGGGTTTCTCTGGGTTGTAGGCAGTGGCCTACAGTACAGTTCCATTGTTGAAGTTTTGATAGACTGCTTCAGGTCAGTTCCAGGAATGTGGCTCATGAGTTTGAGTTCAGGAAACCATACAAGAATTTCAAAGATCATTTTCTCCAAAAGATCATTTTCCCCAGCTCTCTCTTCTCCACAACCCCCTCCTCCCCCTCCCCCAGTGTATGGGTCACAGGAGTCCCTTAGCCCTATACACTCTCCAGAAAGCTGGGGGTTTGCTTCCCCAATTCACCTTCATGACTTGGTCTGGTACAAAGCAAACCAGTGAAAGGAAAGTGAGAGAAAAAAATAATAGTGAATTCACCTACACTTTCCAAACTACAAGAACATCTTTTGAAATTCCTCTAATCAGACAGAGAGCCTTTTGTCTCTTGTTTCCCTTCATTTTCCTTAAGTTCTGAAGCCTCATCTTACTTCTTGTTCACTTGGTTTCCACATTTACCCTTTCCAGAAGTATATTCATTCTATGAAGAAAATTTGTTGTGCTTGGTAAGTGGTTACCCAAACATGGAAACATATTTCTAAATTTTTATGCTTCTGAGCCCAAACAAATTTTTTTATTTTAAACTTCTATTAATGTAAGAATGTTACTATTAGTTATCAGTTGTCAATTTTGACTGTTACCATAGCTGAATGTACACCTGAGATTATCAGACTGAAAATAGTAGTGATAGCATTTAATAGTGTTTTAGTGTTAATAGTGTTAATAGTGTTTTTCTTTTTCAATTGTAAGAAACAGGATACTATAATTATGTTTACTATAAAAATTTACTTGAATCTCTTTCTTTTTTTTCCGGGTAACGTGTCTCACTGAGGTACCTCTTAGAACCAACAAATAGTTATTTGGGACTCTGCCAAAACACTAAATTGTATTTTCTAATTATCTAAGAATTTTTCAGAAAATGAGAAAGTACATAGAAATTCAGGGCTACCTTCAAAATGGTATTAAAATGATCTGATGAGAAGTCATCAAGATGATTTCAAGATGATTCTCAAGATGAGAAATAGAAGCCTTCACATTTCAATGTTAAATTTTCTTATTGTGTTACAGTTCTTTTAGTAGCAGCTCTATGGAGGTATAATTGATGTACAAAGGACTGCTCATATTTAATAGATAAAACTTGTTCTGTTTGAGCTAATCATTATTTTTTTTTAAGTGCAACATTCATGGTAACTTGAAAATAAAAACATTTAATATACCTAATTCTTGGCCATACTAGATAGCCATGGGTTTAATGTAATCTTTTATATTTATTTTCAGATTTTCTCTCAAACTATTTTTTATTTTACCTCAAAATCAATGCATTATTTTATATAACCACCACAATGAGCATTAACTGCTTACCAGTTAAACCTCTGAGCTTAACATGCAATTGTGGATACACTCCGTAGGACATTGCATCAGATGGTTATGAGCATGGTATTTATTCATAGACTATAATTCATGCTTTATGAATTATAACACGTGCAACTTGAGCGGTTTTTCTGGAAGAAATGAATTCATTGAAAATGAATTAACTTTAATAAAATATTGAATTTCCTTTAAACTAGAAAGGACATGGTTTCTAGATGACCCAATAGTTTGTGTTGTGAAACCATAATTTTGAAAACATAAGCATGCACATTATTATTTCCTTTGTTAAGAAGAGAGAAAATTATACCAATAGTACTGCAAAGGAGTTCAGATTTTATATATTTCTATTAGCTTCATGTTCCCATAGAAACAGTGACTGAGAAAATTGGTAAGAATTTTTGTTCCTTCACGGTGACTATCTTCACACAAAATATGTGTGTGTATATATATATACACACACACACGCATATATATTTATATATAAGTGTGTGTATAAATACATGAGTTTGAATATATACAAATAAGAATATGCTTATATGAAAAAAAATTACTTTTTGTTGTTGTTAACTAACACAATGAAATTTGACCCCTACACACAGATGTAAGTTGAGAAAGCAGACTAAAAGCCCTTGGGCAAAACCAAGTCACCTATATTTAACTTTCTGTCACCTGTTTTTCCTCTATTAAATGAATAATAATAGAATGGTATGCATCAAATTCTAGATAAATAGTTTTGGATTGAACTACATGTAAAAATAATAAAAAAATTTGATTTGGAATTTTAGCTATTTCAAGCTATTTCATGAATAAGCCAATATTAGATTATTTAATAGTAATGATTTTATAAGGTATTGCCGTTCAACATTATTAAATGAATAATTAAAAACCTTTATTATTAAAAAATTTAGGTCATAACTTGGTATATTTAAAGGCACTTGACATTTAAACCTGAGGACTCCTAAAGGAGTCTGGTGACTACTGCAAACTCATGCATAAGAAATTCTGTTTCTTCGGTATGACACAAATGCAAAAAGCAGCAATATATTTCTTTGGATATTTTTAAAATGCTGGATTGTGATGAAAAATCACTACACTACTACTTTTTACCAATTTTTCTTAATGAATAATTTAATGTAAGGATGTCAGCTTCCTCTGGAAAATAATATATTCAATATATTTTTAGAATGTAGAAGGGTTGCAGCAATAATTTATTTGAGCTTAGGTAAAAAGTTAAGTCAGGACATTTCTTGGGTTCTCAAGTCCGTTTTTTTAACTAAGTTCATTTTTGCTCAACTACAGGATAGAATATTCTCGTATTTCTAAAGTTACTGGATGTTTCCCTTTTAATTAAGTTAATTAATGGCATACATGTTCTTAATTGTTGCTACTTATTTGACACCTAATATATGCCAGGCATGGGATGCATTAGAGTCATGATTTGTGATTTTATTAAAACCTATTATTCTGCAAGGCAAAACCATTATTTCTCTGATTTCATAGATGGTCAAGAAATGAAATCCAGCCACTCTCAGCCCAGAGCTGTCTCTAAACCAGCGTAGATGCCGCCTCTTGATACAAATCACCTGTTAACTCATCTTACTTTTCCTCATTTAGGCAGACGATCTTTAGCTTAATCAATTTAGTCTGTGAAAATAACAAACAAGCAAACAAACAAATAAAAAAAAAGCAGGTTATTTAAGCCAACTCTATTGAGCACTCTATCCATTGTTTATTGTTTGTACATTATTCCACATCGATTAATTAAGTTAATATTAATGAATTTGTATATGTAACCATCATGAGTATTTTGTGGGGGGAAATCATCAGAAAAACATTATGTTTTTAATCATTTGAAAGCTGTTCATTTTTGATTCTGTTTTACTTGTTGTCTACAAGTGAATGGATAAAACTGGCTATGGAAAATGACATAGGTCTTTTGACATCTTTCAACAAAATTCTATCATTTTTTCCCAAGATTCTTATACATCTTTGGTAAGATTTCACCTAGGCACATTTTTCAGACTATTTAAAGTGCCTATTTAAAAATTGCATTTTACTTTTATTTGTTGGTATTTAATATAGTTTATATACAAACTCCCTCTCTGGTTTTCTGTATACACTATATGACTATGATGGTTACACAGGAGCCCACACTGAAACCACCAAGTATAACCCAGCACCAAACTGGCAGGTTCTACATGGAGTCCCATGTAGGCTTAGTTCAACTTCTTTCTTGAACTTGGTTTTGTTATCTACATAGAACATTCACTTACTTGTTCACCCAAGGATAAACATAGAGGGGTTTCAGAATTGCTAACTCATACCTCCTCATAACAAATTTACTAACTAGAATATAGTGCTTACATTTATTTTTACCTTTCACATTTCAAAAGTCAACATTTTTTTCTATGTTCTAGTCAAAATTTTTTATCACAGTTACTTGGATCAGCTACTTCTATCTCTACAAAAATAGCCTGGTCTTGTCACTCATTGGTGGTGCTGTTACATTCATTTGGCAGAGCCAATGATCCATCTTGGGTTCCCTTGTTGTCTTGGTCAATTTTTTAAAAATCCACATAGAATACAATTCATTCAGTGTGGTTTATCATTCCATGAGTTTTGAAAACTACATAGAGTTGTGAATCCACCAGCACAGTGGATAAAGAACAGTTCTTTGTGCCACCAAAATTTACAAAAATTTAAAAAATAAAAAAGAAACAATATGAACCTATATTTTCTGTCTTATCTTTGCTTTTACAGTAAAGTGGGTGAGAATATATCTAAGGAAAGCACAGTTTTATTATCTCAAAAATAATACACTTTGGCCTTCAACTCCAACCCTGAACTCTGCAATCTGTTTTCCATCTCGGCAGTATTGGCGTTAAAGATTGATGTATAAATGAAAAATCGCAATTTGTAGCCCTTGGGCTGGCTTTTTCCACAATAGCAAAATGAGCTTAAGATTTATCCATGTTGTGGGTGAATCAATAGCTTGTATATTTTTAGCATTGAGTAGTATTGCATAGTATGAGTATGACATAGTTGATTTATTTACCAGTTAAAGGACATCTGAGTTGTTCCCAGTTTTCAGTGACTTTAAATAAAACAGCTAGAAACATTCACACAGGCATTTCTTCAAGAATACACTTTTATTTCCCTTGGGTAAAACAAAACCAGCACCACTGGATCATACAGGTGAGTGTGTATATAAATTTATAAGAAACCACAAAGATGTTTTCCACTGTGGAAATCAATTTTCCACTCCATTTACTTATTATCCTCACCAAAATGTGATATCAAATGTTTCTGTTCTAAAATCTTGTCAAATTATGGTTGGGTACTTTGTGTTCTTATTAGCAAGTTGTTAACAGTTCACTACATATTCTGGATGCATTTTTTTTCCAGATATGTGAATTGCAAATATTTTATCTCCGTTGTGGCTTGCCTTTTTGGTTTCGAAACAGTGACTACTAAAAAGTGATGTTAATCTTAATCATGTTCAATTTAATAATGTTTTCTTTAATGGGTTGTGCTTTCTTTTGGTTTCACATCTAAAAATGCTTTCCTGATTGCAAGTCACATAGATTTGCTGCTAAACTTTCTCTGGAACTTTAACAGTTTTACAATTTAGGTTTAGATCAAGATCTGGTTTTTATTTCATTTTTTTTTAAAGGAGAGACTGTTTTTGAAAAACTTTCTAGACAAATTCTAAAAGAGTTACTACAGGTTTTTTTAGTTTGTTTTTAATGAAGTTTGAGGTGTATACAAGGTTTATTGGTTTTGCATATGGCTGTCCAGTTGTTCTCATGTCATTTTTTTTGCAGTTTTTGGCCAGGGCTGGGTTTGAACCTGCCACCTCCAGCATATGGGGCTGATGTCCTACTCCTTTGAGCCACAGGGACTGCCATTTCATGTCATTTTAAAAAAATATTGTATAACTTTCATAAAATTGCCTTTGCAAGTTTGGAGAATTAGTTGGTTGTATTTGTATGTATGTGTTTCTTTTTTTGTTATTTACAGCAAATTATGTGTCTTTTTTTTTTTTTTTTAACTAACATTACACTGATTAGGTCATTGTAGCTTTAAAGAAAATTCCAGAATCAGGTCATGTGTGAATCCTCCAAAATTGCTTTTTAACCTTCTTTAAGCTTCTTTTACATAATTTCTTTTTCTATTTTAGTTTCTTTCCAATTCCACATAAATTTAAGATTTAACTTGTGGCTATACAATAAAAAAGTGTTGATACTTTGATTTGTATTGTATTGCATCTGTAAATTAAATTGGGGAAATTTCTATCTTAATAACACTGAAACTGCCAGCTTATGAGCATGGTACATTTATCTATTTATTTAGGTCATGTTTGATTTCTTTCATCAGTAATCTGTGGTTTTCAGCATTCTGACTCTGTAGATACTGTGTTAGTTTGCATCTAAGTACATCTTTTGTATGGATGTGTACTAGCATTTTTTCAAATTCAAATTTCTTATTAGTGTTATATAGAAATATGGTCAACTACATTGTTCTTCAATTATGAATAATATTGCTAAACTCACTCATTAATTTTAGGGGCCTAGATTCTGTGGAATTTTCAATGTAGACTACCATATTGTTTGCAAATAGAAACAGTTTGTTTCTTCCTTTGCAATCTATATGCTTTTAAATTTATTTTTCTTGTATTATTGTCCTGGGTAGGGCATCCAACATGATATCAAAAAGGAATGGTGAGAGTGGAAATCCTTATCTTTTTCCTGATTATAAGGAGAGTCTGTTCTGATTATGCATGTGTATGTACTCAATTGTATAATATTGTCTCATAGATTTTTTACCCTTATGGTGAAATTCAAGATTCTTTTCTAGAGCTCAGCTGATGCAACAAAAGCAGAAAGCTTCAGGAGTAGCTCATTAATGCTAGATGTGATTAGAACACAAGCTCCCCACATATCTTCACTGGTACCACAGAGAGGAGAGGATGCTGAGAGCTGTCTAGTTACCACCCTGTGGGAACAATATGGGATGAAAAGGGAGGAGGAGGGAACGATTCTCAATTGATATCAAACCAGACATCTAAGACACACATTCACAAACACAGACTACAGAGTCATACCCATCACAAATACTACATAGACACAAAAACTCTGGGAAAAATACTAGCAAACTGAATATATTTGGCAATGTATAACATTGCCCATTTTGACTTTAGCAATATATAGAAAGAAGAACACACTGTGACGAGGCAATATGTAAAAAGAATTATTAAAAAATGGAAAACCAAGTATCCAGTGTACTCAATACTAACATGAAGCCAGTAGGTGAACTAGTATATGTCCATGCACGAGAAAAATTTCAATTTAATTCAAGTTGGGGGGGGTTGATGAGCTCCCATCTGATGGGCATAATGTAAGGCTATATGGCACATCTCCTGGGTGCCAGACACTACAACAGGGGCCTCACCTAACAAACACATATATTGCAACCTAATTATTCATATGATCATATTTATATGGAATAATAATATAACTATGCATATATATACACACATATGTATACATACATGTATATATGGCAACCAAAATCATATACCATGATTAGGTAGAGTTTATTCTTGGGATGCAAGGCTGGTTCAGTGATTGAAAATAAACCAATACAACCTACTATATTAACAGGTTATAGAAGAAAAATCACTCATTTATATCAATCCACGCAGGGACAGCATTGGATAAATATGATGCACATTCATGATAGAAAATAGAAACAGAAGATATCTCAATGGATGAGAGGTACCCACACAAACCCTGCAGCTGTCATTATGCTTATTGGTTAAAGAGTGTTTGCTTTCCTCCCAGATTAGGAAGAAGGCAAAGCTGTTTGTTCTCATCACTCCTGTTTAACATAATCGTGAAAGTTATATTTACTTAAAAAGTCAAGAAAGAGAGATAAATTGGAAAGCAAGCAATAACACGTTGTGAATAATTAAATGGCATAATTGTCTATATAGAAAATCCCAAGGTATCTAAATAACAGTAGGATTAGTAAGTGAATTTGCAAGGTTGCAGTATATAAGGTCAATCTTACAACAACGAACCAATTGCTTTTCTATAAACTAGTCAAGAGTATGTGGACACCAAAATTAAAAGTGTAATGACATTTACAATTGCCCCCAAAGTGAGATACTTCTTATAAAATATGACAGCACAAGTAAGACCTATATTTTGAAAACTACGTAACTCTGATAAAAGAAATAAATGATCTACTGCAGTGATTTTCAACCAGTATGCCGTGGCCCGCTGGTATGCTGTGAGAGAATCTTGTGTGTGCTGCAGAAATTTTTAAAGATTATTAATTAAATTATTTTCAAGAAAAGTTCAAAGCACGTTAAGTATATTCTTTATTTTATTCTTTACTTTGGATTACCATAAATTTAAGTGTGCCACAGAAGTTTACCTATGGGTTTAAGTATACTGTGAGACAAAAAAAGGTTGAAAAACACTTAATGCTTTAATGGAGAGACAACCTGTTCATGGATAAGAACACTGAACATGGTAAAAATGCCAATTTTCCCTAAATTGATATGTGTAATTTACAAAGTTCTGATCAAAGTCTCTGAGATATTTTTTTTTTGTAGATATAGACAAGCTCTATTCTAGAATTTATGAGAAGGCAAAGAAACTAGAATAGCTTAGAACAATGTTGAAAAAGAAGAATAAATCTGGACAATTCTGTCTATTAGACTTCAAAACTTAGTATATATGCAATGAAATGTTATTCAGCCTTAACTATAAAGGAGATACAGTGCCAGCTGTGACAGCGTGGATGGACCTGGAGGACATTATGCTATGTGAAATAAGCCGGATAAAGGCAGGAAAATGCATGGTCTCATGTATATGTATGCGAACTACCAAAAAAAGTCAAATATGCAATGACTGAGAGTAGAACTGTGGTTACTACGGGAGAGGAGGGGAAGGAAATAGGGAGATGAAGGTCAAGGGGGATCTCCATTTATGTAGGATGGACGTCCAGAGAACCAAAGCACAGCAGATGTACGATAGTTAATAATATTGTGAAAGAGCAGGCTTGCTGAGAGAGTAGACTTTAGGTGCTCTTACCATTAAAAAGACAAAGAAAAATAAAAAGAGTAACTGTGGAAGATGATGTATGTGTTGATTTTCCTACTTCCCTACTTTCTTCTCACCAAGCATATCAAAATGCCATGTTCTATTCAATTTTGGAAAAGACTTATGTAGCTATCGTAATCCACACTTTGTGTTATGGGCAAAGGAATAGATACATAAATCAATGGAAGAGAACAGAGAACTTACAAGTATAGACCCACATAAATATGCCTAACTCACTCTTTTTCATGAAAGTTCCAAAACAATTCAATAATATTGTAGGAATTGGACATCCATAGGCAAAAACTTGAACATAGGCCCAAGTCTCACAGGTTATACAAAAATTAACCTGTAGTGCATTATCTTTTAAAATGTAAAACATAAATCATAAAACTGTAGAAGAAAAAAAAACTAAGGAAGAAAATGGGATATAGATCTAAGAGTTAGATTTAATACCAAAGATACTATAGATACTATAGATCTTAGATTTAATACCAAAGGCGCAATCCATAAAAGTAAATAAAATTATGAATTAGACTCCATAAAATTCAAACTTTGCTCTGTGAAAGATCCTGTTAAGAGGGTAAAAAGACAAGGTACAGCCTTGAGGAACGTATTTGCAAATTACATATCCAACCACGAGCTAGTGTATAGAATAGAAAATCTCAATAGAAAAATATACTCTTAATAAATGACCAATTCACATAAGCAGACATTTCACTGGAGAAGATACGCAGCTGGCAAATCAGCCCATGAAAAGAAATTCAGTATCGTTAGCCTTCAGGGGAATGCAAACTCAGACCACAATAAGATATCAGCACAGCTGTATCATAATGTCTAAAATAAAAAGCAACGGATATGTTGTTAGAATTCAGAAAAACTGGATCACACATTCATTCTGGCTTAGGATGTTAACATGTTACAAACAGTCTGAAGAATGGCTTATCAGTCTCTTAGGAAACTAAGCAGGCTACTACCATAGGACATCTCATTTGCGTGCTAGCAATTGCCACCATTTGTCATGTCTTTACAAATATGTTACACAGAGGTTTCAGAAGTTGACATTTTTCTTCCAGCTGTGTAAAGCCCAATCAAAACCATCATTTTTTTTCAGTTTTTACATTCTTGTGTTTAATTTATGAGAATCAAGAAAAGAGACTAATATTATAAAAATAAGTCAGAATAAAAAGGGCATTTGTTTTTGGAAATAAAAAGATTTATCTTAATCTTAATTAACTGATAGTTCAGAGTATGATTAAAAGGAAAGAATAAATTTTTGCCCATAATTTTTAAGAAGCTAACGTAGGCAACATATGCAGAGAAAATCTATTTCAGTAAGAACATGATAGTCAGATAAATAGAAATAGTCAAGAATTTGATGGTTCATGATTCTGATAACACATGACAGGTAATATTTTGTGTTTTGCCATATACCAACTGTATTTGGTGTGTGTCAAGATAATTCTCTCAGCAATGAGGATGCTCAAATGATAATTTAGTCACTTTCAGACACTGAAATGAAGTTTTATACCCGGGAGTATTGTGTTTACTAAATTGTAGATTCAATTTTCTACTTCAGTTTATCAAATTGTAGATTCAACTTATCTACTTCAATTTATCAATCCTGGAAAGCAAGATATGAATAATTCTTCATAAGAAAAACATTGATCATGAAAAGTCTGATTAAAAGATAGTAGAATTTTTGTTGTTCTTCATTTAATGTTTCATATCTACAGTTTTAGAAAAAGCCACCTTAATATACCAAAATTTAAAACTTTGAATGTTTGGGTGTTATCATATAAGATTTTTTTATTATTAAGTGGTATTTTGAACATGCTGATCTAAAATTATGTATTTAAATATACTGTGTAGGAGATATGACTTGATCAAAGTCAATTCAGATTCAACTTTTATAAATTAATCTATCTTAAATAGAAGATTTCTCTCAAAGTTTCTATATAATATCCCGATTTTCTAGTTCTAGATACTTTAAGATGTCCAAATGTCCTTCTGCACAATGTTTTAATTGCCCTTCCCGCCCATTTACGCAAGATTCAACACTATATGTCTCTGTACTGTAGCATTTATACATGGAACAATCTCTGTCTCTGTCTGCCTCTGTCTCTCTCTCTCTCCCTGCTCTCTTTTCCCTACCCCACCCCTTTTCCTTATCTCTCCTCTTTTATTTTTATTTTTTCTATTAAATCATAGCTGTGTACATTAATGCAATCACAAGGTACAGTGTGGTGCTTTCATATACATTTTGAAATACTCTCATCAAACTGGTTAACGTAACCTTCATGTCATTTTCATTAGTTATTGAGTTAAGACATTTATACTCTGCTTTTAGAAAGATTCACTTGTACCCTTGTAAGATAAACCATAGAGGTGATCCCACCCATCACCCTCCCTCCTCCCATCCATCCATCCACCCTCCTCCCCATCCCTCTCCCACCCCCTTCTCATATTCTAAGGCTATAATTAGGTTATAATATTCCTATAAAAGCTATAAATTAGTTTCAAAATAGGGCTGTGTGCATTGGATACTTTTTCTTCCATTCTTGAGATACTTTGCTAACAGTGAGCAATTTCTGTCCTATACACCTTGATTCAGTAGTTTTAGATTATAGCTCTAATTATAATGTATCCATAATAAAAATACTGTGTATTTTATATATTTTTTGCACAAGATTATTCACTTTAGAGTGATGCATAGCAAAGTATTTTACCTCAAATTATTAATTTCTTTATGAAAATGATTTCTGTAGAACTGTACAATGTGTCATAGCATATTGTTTGAAGCTGTACAGTTAACTCTGTTGTTATTCAACAAGAATGATTTGCTGTCAGATTAAACGTGATTACAGAATTCTGTAGAAATTATTCTGTTGCTTAAAATTAATACTATTTTTATAACATGGTAGTAAGTGTGACAAAATATGCCCACAAATTTCCTGGTATAAAGGAATGATAAAACGTTTTAATTTAAATGAAGAATAATAGTGTAATGTAGATGCATTCTCCTGTCTGATATCTTCTATCTCAACATAATTCAGTGGGGTGGAAAATATGATAATAGAACTAAATCATTATTTGGTTGAATTTCATTACCGTTATTCCTTTTCTCAAATACTATCATCAGAAAATAGTGAATATTTGCTCATTTCCTTTTTTGCCTAAAATAGCATCTAGTTGTTGGTATTTTTAATCACAAAACAAATGAAATGTCCAAACAGGGAGGCAAAAAAAGATTTCTTAATACCTTACCTTAAGTTCTTGTTATTTTAGGAGCTAATAATTGTGTTTTCCTCCCCTACCAAAAAAAAGGCCAAAAATAAAATAATTGTAGCAAAAATTATAGCCGGTTGAATACAGACAAAGTCTATCATATCAAGGGTTTAATGAACAAATACTCCTAAACTGTAGCCCCTTTGTACCTTTGAGATCAGCTACAAGCAATGTTAATTTGAGAGTTTTTCAAGGTTAAGACCATTTTCATTTCTAACAGATTGTTCAGATGTGTGCAATTTCAGCTTTATTTCACTGTAAATTTTATCCACTACAAATAATGAATGGCTTTTTTGTAGGCAATAAAAAAACCCAGGCCAATGGGACAGGAAGATCAAGTTTAAAGAGGCTGGCAGTGCTGAATGGCCATTTCCAGCATATGAACTCCCAAATTGCATGTTGTTATTAACCAAATTTCCCAAATCTTGCCTGCACACGCAGCTTCTTACTGGACCCTGAAAGTTTCATTGAGCCAAATTCCCAAATTTTTGCTTCTCATTAAATTCTTAGTATAAAATTGACTTTTTGATACTTCTTCCAAGGTGTGGTGACTGAAAGACAGATCTGGCGCCAAGACATGCGTATTTAAACCCTGATTCAGCTACTCCCCAGTTTCCTCACTCCTCAGTTAATAGTACTACTCTCCTCATAGGTCTTACAGGGTTATAAAATGAGTTAGCACCCTGAAGCTCTCTGAGGGGTGCCTGGCACATGTAAGCATTTGTGCTTGTTAAATATGCTTATTTTTTCTGCATTTCAAACCCATATTTCACACTCTCCCTTTATCCACTTTGCCTAGTACTCATTGTAAAAAATAAAAATCCTCTATTTCTTCTACCTCGACACCCCATTTTTCTGTGGCTTTGCTGTAACTGAAGCCTATCTTTTGCTAACACAACTCACAGCCCCATCTGGACGGGTTTAATGACATTCATCAATATCAGAGAAGCCTAGGACCCACTGTCCTGTTGTAAAATTTGAGCATAGATGCCTTTGGGCAGAGTATGGATTTCCCAGCATGCCATAGTCTGTCCCCCCGAGTTCTGCATGATGGAAAACCCCTGTGGAACTCTAGTTTCACTGCTACCACTCAGTTCTTCCAAACTGAGATTCATTAGTCAAGTGGTTTTCAAGAATTTAGAAGCAACATTCTTCCCCAAACCCTCTCTTCAATGGACTCTGTTCCCTACAAGCATCTTCAGGAATTAGGGAGCTGGGTCTTCTTTAATGATGTATTTTTTTCAGTTCATTCTTTTCGAATTCAGCATGATTATATGGGAAAAAAGTTACAAAACAGTATTACTTTATTCTCTTACTTGATAAGACTTGCATATTCCGTCCTTCAAACTAAGCAAACATGTTAGAAGATGGATCTATTGATTGAATCACTTGATTTACAGCCTTATAAGAGATATTAATTTATACTTTTTCATATTCAAATTAATGTGTCAAATCACTATCTGTCTGAGGTCACGGGCAATCTAGTACTTCTGTTTTGAAGACTGCAAGAATTAATCAAGAATTATGGACGCTTGCTACATTTTTACAGAGGACTTGGCTTCTTTTTGTGTTGGTGCTCTTTTATTAAGGTTGAAAATCCCATGACTGCCTTTGAAATAGCTGCTTTAGAACTGACTGCTGATTTTACAGCTATCAGAAGGGAAGAGCTCAGGGACTCTAAGCTCATGGTTATAACTGTTTGAAAGTGTCATTCTTGATGGAAGTAGTTATGTAACGTATGTGACTGGGACTAAGTCTCCTGCCTACTCCCACCAGTTTTAGCATAGATTTGAACTTCAGTCTTTCAATTTCAGACGCTCTCAAGGTTACTCTGTCCTTGAGATTATGTCTCCAGCCTCAGGTTGCACAGACGTACCCTTGACATTGTGTACTGAGCCCCTTCTCAGATCACTTATCTGGGGATGAAAGGGTTTTCTCCCTTAGTCACCATGTACCAGAATCAGCCCTGCACTAGCATTAGTACATACCTTCTTTACATAGGCAAGAAATATTTAAGTTGTTTCTTAAATTGTGCCAACCACAGATTACTGCAGCTCTTTTGCATGTGAGGACGTATTTAGAGATTTTTGTATCTTTTTATTATGAAGAATGCTAGAGCTAACATCTTTCACATATATATGCATATTTGTCCAGTTTTTTTAGGATGAAATTTTAAAGCCTCTATTATGGAAGCCAGGATTGAATATCTTTAAAGACTGCACTACATATTTCCAAAATCTTTTAGATTTGTTGTAGGTATTTCACCCTCGTACCAAGGTGTATAAGAGACATACATCATACTACCTCATTAACTGAATCTTAGAAACATCTTGCCGTTTTCAAACAAGGAATTTGCACAGCTTCAATTCTCATATCAACCTTGAGACATTGGCGATATTATTCCCATCTTACCAATAATAACAATAACGCTGAAGAGATTTAACTGACGTACCTAAGATGAAACAGGTAATAACTGGCTGAGGTGCTATTTGAAATTGAGTGACGTAGTCCATGTTTGTTTACTCTTTGGTTTCCTATGCATTTGTTCGGCACCCACTACGTGTCGGGCAGTGTGCAGTGATCTGGGTATCTGCCCATTAGCTGGAAAATAAACTCTCTTGACACTATATAGCTTACACTTCGGGAGAAGAGTAGACACTTTAAAGGATATTTGTATATCTATAAATAAGAAATATTGAGGTTATGACAGGTGCACTTCGAGGATACGTAGGGTGATGGAAGTACATAATGAGGAGACTGTAATCTCGGGAGAGCCTCAGCGAGGCACATGGCGTGCGGGAGGGACTGCAGGAGACACTGCCACTAGAGCTTAGAGTGAGAAGCTGCGTGGCAGGAGGTGGAGAAGGAGGAGCAGACGTCAGACCGCAGAGCCCACTGGACAGGTTTCCCCCAATATTTGGTGGTGATGAACCAGTTTCCTTTGTTTGTTTTAATTTTCATGGCAGAATGCTTTTCCAAAATAAGGTAATGAATTGCTTAAAATATAAATTTAAAAAAATACATAAACACATAAGCCCCGAATATATCTTGAGTTTCGTTAGACATAAAAATACTCTGTGATATTATCATAGAAGTGTCCAGAAGCTCACTGCTTGTAGCGTCTATTCTGATCTCTCTGCAGCGCATTAACAGTTGGCTCCAGATAGCAGACCAAGCCACACAGCTCTCAGCTGTCACTGTGCACAAGAGCAATAGGAAACGCCTGGGTGTCACTACTCGGAGTGTGTTTTGAGACAATCACTTTGGCTGCAGTTGAGGGAGGGACCAGAGTGGGGAAAAGTGGATTTGGGTGGATGAATTAGGAAGTCAATTCCTAGTGAACACAATGATTATGATAGCATGGGCCAATTCTGTAGGCAGAATTTCTAAAATAGTCCCCCAAGAGATATCCCACCCTAATCTTGAAAATCTATGAATATGAAATATTGCACCATTGATTATGTTCTGCATTTTCACAGTTGAACTTTATGTCAGGAAATTATCGGGGTGGGTCTCATCTAATCACATGAGTCTTTAAAAAAGCTAAAAGTGCTTATTCCAGCTGGTTGTGGGAGAAGTCACACAAATGGCATGCAGAAGAAAAATGTATTGCACCACTGCTGATGTGAGTTTGGAGGGGACCCTGTGGTGAGAGATGTGCCCAGGTGGCCTCTGGAAGCTCAGAGCAGTCCTCAGCTGTCAGGCAGCAAGGAAATGGGAATTTTAGTGCTGCAAATAAAAAAAAAAACCCTAAATTCTACCAATAACAGAAGTTATCTTGTAAGGGAACTTGAAGTTCCAGATGACAATGCAGCTGGATAAAACCTTGATTTCACGCTGAGCAGAGAAGCTAGCCACCTAGTGCTGGGCTTTTGACCTACAGAACTGTGACATAGTATGACAGGTGGTGTTTTAAGCTGCTGAGTTTGTGTGAGTTTGCAACACAGCAATAGGAAATCAGTACAGCTAGCAGATTGGCAAAGGAGATGAAAAGAAGAGGGTGGATGGATCTTAACAATGCTTAGTAAGTGGCGATTTGATATGAGAGATGAGGGAGGAGTGTGAAAGATGATGGCTAAGCGGTCTGGTTGTGTAACTAGGTGGATGATGGTTCCATTCACAGAGACGGAACATGCTGGAAGAGGATCAAGATAAAAGGGAAGAAGGCTATTGGTTCATTTTGGGGCCATATTTGTTTTGAGGTGACTATGGTTCACTAGGAACAAAAATGTGTGGTTATCTACATAGAGGTGGTGATCAGAGTTTGGGGTGAGATTACAGATTAAGCATGACAGTCCCTCTAGAATGAAGCACAGGGTATAAAGAAAGAATAAGAGGGTGAAGGCAGGTGTCCAAAAGTAGGGCTGCCTACCAGGCAGTGTTAGAAACATTTGTTTAATGTTCCCAGTGCTGCCATCATGAATTACCATTAGTTAGGGACTCTAAGAAACCCACAAATTTATTATGCCACCATTGTGACAGTCATGATTCTGGCACAGATCACTCCAAGCTCAAGTCAAGGCCCTGATGAGGCTTTCTTTCCGGAATTTCTGGGGAGGCTCTACTCTCTTGCCCTTTCCAGCGTCCACAGGCCACCTGGCATTGCTAGGATCAAAGCTTCTCCCTCTATCTTCCAAACCAGGAACATCAGGCCATGTGCTTTCCAAACTGCTGTCCCCCCGATCTGCCTCTTCTCCTCCCTCTTCTACTTTTGAGGACATTAGTAATTACACTGGCATTGCTAGATAATCCAGGCTAAGCTTCCTATTTTAAGGTTATCTCATTAACAGAATTAATTCTGTTGTCTTTATTCCTAGTTGCCTGGCAGTGTGACATAGTCATAGGTCCCAGTGGTGGGGACATAGCCTATTTGGTGGTCATTATTCTGCCTTCCCCAGAAGCTGGTGATTTATCTGCAGACGTTTACCATGATGATCTTGGAGACGGCTGGTTGTATGAATGCTAACGGTGGAAGTAACAAGGAGCTCAGAAGGTGGAGAGGGAAGTGGGCGTGAAGTTGAAAAGCAAGAGCAGAGTGACTATGAAAATGCTTGAGAAGTTCGGGTGTGAATGAGTAAAAAGAAGTAGAGGGTAGCTGTTGGTAATTGAGAATCAAGAAGGAGTTATTTTATGGGGGGTCATTAGCATGTTTAATGGCCAATGTAGGATTTGGCTGAGAAGAGAGGATGTCTATGTAACAGAGAGAAGGTACACTCATTAGTTTAATGTTCCCTAAAACACAGGTAGGGGCTAAACACAAGCCCACATTTACTTCTCTCTATTGTAAACAGAAGACTTGAGGGTGGGCGTAGGTGCCCAGATACAGTCATATGATTATTAGCAAAAATGTGACAAGTTTGTTTTTCATGTCCTCTTTCCCCACTGTACATGTCTATCAGAAAATGTGTTTGCAAACTAGGAACACAAGTGTTAAAAATAAACACAGCATATAACAACCATATTTCCCCAGTGTGTGGAAAGTTCTGCCCACTAAGTGAAAACTTTCACCTCACACTGCACATAAACGAGATAGCTCCCTGGTGTGGCCGCGTTTTATGTCCCGTCTAGGTTTATTGAGTACTTTATGCTATTTGGGAAGCATAAACCATTTCCCTCTAGCACGATCTTCTTAAAAGCACTTTAGAATTGTGACGGAATAACTGAGTAAACAGCAGTTTGTTAGATGAAGGGTGTAACCAAGTGCTGGAGTCTCAGAAGATTCTGAGAGAAGGAAAATGTGTTGCTAATGGGAACAAACACGGGTCTGGAATGAATAAATTCATACTGTCGCAACCTGGGCTCAATTCATTACTAAATTAAGGGTCAAAGAAACAATTACGGCCCAAGGTCCAAGGCAATCAGCGGATCTGTTGTTTTAATTTATGAAATCTAAGGCAGCAAGAAATGGATGCCGACCTCTATGCTTTATAAACAGACAGGCGCTGTGAGAGCGCTAATGGCAGGAGGCACCGCTCATTCGCTGACCCTCATCAGGGTTGTCGAGCAAAATACAGGATTCCAGATAAGTCTGAACCATAGTATGTTTACACGATGGAGCTGGAACATATTCTGCTTAGCAAAGTATCTCAAGAATGGAAGAAAAAGTATCTAATGTACTCAGCCCTACCATGAAACCAATTTATAAGCATCCACACTTCCACATGAAAGCTATAACCCAACTACAGCCCAAGATGAAGGGGAAAGAGGAGGGGAGTGGGGGAGAGAAGAGGGGAGGAGGAGTGAAGGAGGGTAATTGGTGGGACCACACCTATGGTGTATTCTACAAGGGTACAGTTAAATTCACTAAGTATAGGATATAAATGCCTTAACACAATAACTAAGAAAATGCGGTGAAGTCTATGTTAACCAGTTTGATGAAAGTTTTACAAATTGTATATAAAGCCAGTACATTGAACCATATAATTGCATTAATGTACACAGCTATGATGTAATTTAAAAAATGAAAAAAAAATACGGTTCAAACCTATTTTGTTCAAGGGTCAACTGTGTATACTGCTTAAGTAGAGCATAAAAAAAAATGATACCCTTGTACACACCAATAAGCTTTAAAAATATAACCTGATCTCTCTGACGGTTCTTTGTGTCCTACAAAGTCCACATGTGGACTTATACCAGAAGCATAGGATGCGTGCACAGTGCTAGGCAAGTGTGACGGCTGTCTTATATTGTTATACTATGTTATATTATATCTTTTTCATTATCATTACTTTCTTTTTGAAGGGTGGATTTGGTCTATATGGAAAATGTGTGTGTGTGGTATGATATGAGTGCTCTGTGATGCAAATTATTATTTTAAAAAACATAGCAGTAACAACATTATCTGTTTACGTTCACATAGCCTCAGCTGCAAGCTCATGGTCATAATTGTCTACTCTGTAAACATGCAAAAATCCACAATTAAAAAGCAACAAACACTAGGCAAGACAAAGTGGCTTGTGCTTGTAATTTCAGTACTTTGGGAGGCCGGGGCCAGAAATTCAAGACCAGCTCAGGAAACATAGCACAGACATCATAGCTACAAAAAAAATTTTTGATTAGACAGCTGTAGTGATATGCACCTACGGTCCCAGCTACTTGGGAAGCTGATACTAGAGGATCCCTTGAGCCCATGAGTTTGAGGTTGCAGTGAGCTATGATCATGCCGCTGTACTCCAGCTTGGGCAACAGAGTGAAACCCTGTCTCTAAGAAACAATAAGAATAGTAAAATGAAATAAAAGCCTCACCAAAATTGACCATCACTACAAGTAGATTAAAAAATGCTAATGACACACATGTGTGTGGTGTTGGTGTTTACATTTTGCTAAATTTAATATCTAGATAAAAATATTTTATATTGCAATCTGAGTGGTGTGATACAGAAAACCAAAAAGAAAGAAAGAAAGAAAGAAAACAGTATGCTAACATTGCAGAGTTTTCTAGGTTTTAAAACAAAAAGTTATTGATTTATAAGCTCAAATGGAAAGTTAGAATGTGATGTTATTCAAGATATTAGGCAATATTAATGACAAAGTGTTAGCCGAGATTCAGAGGACTGTGTATCAAGCCCTCTTCAGGATGTGGTCAGTTGCCTCCAATGTCAGATGTGCAGCAACTATAGAGCTGGAAGAGCTTGTGGCTCCCCCCGCACCACCTCCAATCCCTAACACCTGATAGAGGATTGGGACAGCCGGTAGCTGCAAGTAAATAACAGAGCCACCTGCCCCCCAAGCACATCCCTCTGAGGGTCCCATCCTACACCATCTACCAAACAAATAGTCCTCCAGCATTCTCAGGAAACAGAAAAAGGGGTTCTGAACTCACTGAGAGAAGGAAGGGGGTGATTAAAACAACTACAGAGAGATGGGCCTTGAAAGAATACCAAGTTATGTAAGAAATTTCCAAAATTTTGAATGTTACAATAAATATGGATGTTTGCTTTATAAACGTGTCCAGGATAACATCATTTCTAGAAGCCACAAAAGTGATTAACTGGAACTTGCAGAGATTCATTTATGAGTTTCAGGGGAAGTTGTTGGAGAACTATGTCATTACGAAGGTTTTAAACAATTCTCTCCTACAGGCCAAAGACTGGTGAGCTAAATGCTTTGGAATTTCTAACTAATTTGACTGATGTGGTACAGAACAATAAAGGGTTCATTTGTACCAAGGTGCTAATGTTAACAGTGGCCACAATGAGAGCCTGAGGGGAGTGAGGGCAGAACGTGCCATCTGTACAAACAGTGCCATTTTGACAACTGGAATTTGGTATTATTCAGATAATAAATATCCAATATTAATTATCTGAAATTCAGTAGTTTCACAGCAGCCCTTTGAATTCACAAAATTATTCCACTGAGTGCTTTCTGTATTTAAGGGATACCTAGACTTTGTGCTGTTGTCATACTATGCAACAAACACAGAGCACCCATGTCTTTACCTGCAGTCCCTCGCTTGCTATGCCCAGTTTTTGTGTGTTACACAGGGATGACTTTATTACGTAGGTCCATATACGGTTCTCAGGTGATGCTTCCATCTGAGACAGAATCATTGTGCTCATGGACACACACTCAAGGACTGTGCTCAGACCAGGCTGGGGAGGAGCATGTAGAACCCAGGACCGGCTACTCCCACCCCCATCTGAGGCCATCTGCTGCCCCACACTTTGCTTAAAATGGCATAAAGTGAGAGCTTCTAGTGAATAAATGAGACATAAAAAATAAATACGTTGTCTAGAGAGTGCTTCAGGGATTTCTCTCCCTAGAAAAATGGAAGTGAAGGCATTTTATTACGGTGTCTATAAAGAGTCTGCTTTAAAATTTGATAAGCATCTATTTTCCGGGCCTGTGAGTTTGGAAACTCCAAATCCCGTCAAGAATTACACTGCATGTGATTTTGACTGTATATAAGAAACTGGGCTAAATACCCAAACTATATGTCTACTGTACACTTGTTTAAGAGATGGTGAGTGTGGGAATTTTGGCTATTGATTATGCTTGGTGGTTTATAGAGAAATATATGTCTGCTCATTCTCTGGGGCAGACATTAAAACCCATTACCTAGAGACAAGTGCTGGACAATTTGAGCAAATGCTCTCGAGTCTAATGACCCAGTTGGGAAATTTATGTTCAGAGAGGTCAAAACATTAAAATCACTCTTTATATTTTATACAGCTATTTATATTTCTAACTTTGAAGCTAAGTAAGCTTTCACAAACCATGCAATTTCTAGGAAGTAAAGACACTTTTGTCATTTTGGGTTTTTGTTGTTGTTGTTATTGTTTTTGAGACAGAGTTTCACTCTGCTTTGAGGAAATAGCAGTGGTATCACTCTCAAGTAGACAGTCACATTTGGAAGAAGGCCAGAAAGATATGATCCCAATGGCCGCTACACAGAGTTTCAAATATACACACACCCACTCGGGCATTGCTACCTCTCCCATGGCACTCTTTGTATAATAGTGATGTGAGACCAGCATGATTCCGCATGCTGTGTATAACCTGAAGCCTTGGTGAGTGCTCCTTCTGAAAGTTGCTGTCAGCACCAAAAGAGATGTTGAACCATGGTGTACACAGACAGGAAGCAGTGGGACACCCACATGCCATACGTCAGGGGTGGGGACGGCCCATCGGGCTGTATTATGAGAATGAATATGGTGCTTTTTTAAGTTGTGTAGACACAATGTTTACGGGTGTTTTCCCATCCATCTGAACAACACTCTCCCAGAGCTTCAGGTTTAGGGTTGGTTCTAGCTGGAAAGACTCACTCTTACTTCTAGAGCCTTTGGGGGACTATGGGGGTGGTCACACAAACAATATCTGTTATTGTTATGTTTTAAAGTCTGGAGAGTAGCTATCCTATTTTGACGTCAGAAACCTGTATTCAAGAAATAGTTGGATCGCTGCCACCAATTCTGATAGTTTTGAAGACTTTCAGAAATCCCATTTTGCTCCAGCTATTTTCTTTTCTCGTTACTGCACTCCAGGGTAAGTAGAAAACATTCTTCTCCTTTACCTCACCTGGGCTGAGATTCCCTGCAGATCATGTGTGACCACACGCTGCTCACCAGGAAGCTGGCGCACGTGGAACTGAATGTGGTGCTAAGATTTATGAAGTTTGGCTTTTAAAAGAAACTTCCACAGAGGTCTTAGTGATCTCTGTGACCACACCTAAGCCATAAACAAGAGGCTTCCGGTATTCCCAGATGTATGGGACGGCAAGCCAGAAAGCACAAATGTCCTGAGGATTACCACCCTGTCGGGGATTTGTTCTGAATCCCCCGCAGATGTGTCAGAGCCCCGTAGGAGGCAGATGGCCAAGCTATTTTTCATTTCACTGGGCTGTAAATTTGCCCAACAGTTCAATCTTTCCAACACTGCTTTCTTGAGGGTATTTGTGCGAGTTAACCACTTCCTGCTTTCTTTGATGCTGTGTCCTGGTGTCAATACATTAACGACTACACCTCTTTGATTTGTTTAAAGGGTGATTTAAAAAAATAAGTCACCTACCTAACACAGAGAAGTGCTAAAACGGGCATTGCCTGCTTTGATTCAGCATTCATACACAGGAAGTGTAATATGCCTCATTGCTTCAATTTCTCAGTCCGTAGTAAAGAATTCCACTATTTTGGCAGCAGAGAAGAAACACTGGAACCTCCCCAGAGCCGGTTACCTGGGCGACCTGACAAGGGGATTGGTACCTGAGAGGACATTGCATAGACTCATTCTGGAGCCCCCAAACATCTGAGACAATCCTCAGACACATTATACAGAAAGTTGAAAACAGCACTAAAATCAGTGTTGATGGCCTAAAGAACTTACTTCCCTGGAAGGGCATGTAAATTTAAAGACATCTTTTAAAGGGTAGGCAATTGCTTGTGATAAAAAGTATTACAAATTGAAATAAACCACGTGGGGAAACAAAAGAGAGAGAGTTGTCTACAGCACGCTTAATTTGATGGCTTTCAGATACTATCTCTGAACTTTTACCCAACCTAGCATCTATCTGCCAAAAAAAAATGAAAAAAAAATACAAAACAGCTTCTCAACAAGATGGAGTGGGTACAGGGGTTCCTGTGTGGTCAGGCTGTAGGATACGTCAGGGAACACGAAACTTCTCACCCTAACAACAGGGGTTTGGTCTGTGTTTGCCGGACTATCCAGCCCCACTAAATAGCACCCTTTAGAGTCAGAGACGTTCAGGAGAATTTTATCAGCACTAAACTCCTTGTCTTCTATCTTGAGAAAACATATTCAGAAATATAAGCTGGAGCAGATAAACATTCTTTTAACAACAACAAAAAAAAACCCATGCAGTGGCTTTGGGGAAGTGAAAGATTAGCCTGAATCAGATATATCAGGACTGAACATCCTGAAAAAGAAATGTGGTTTGCTTTGTGAAAAACAGACTTTGGGTTTGGTTTTGTTTTTAAACAGAATTTTATAAACATTCTTCTTGGCCTCTTTAAAGGGGAAAAATATGAGGAGAAAGAAGGGGGAAGGGAGAAAAGAGGAGAGCCCCAGCCTGGGGAGGGGGCGGCAAAGCAGAGGTGACACTGGGCTGGTGACTGCAGTGATGCAGGGGTACGTCACGGTGGGCACAGGGCAGGGCTCAGAAACTTTGTCTATTAAGAACCAGAATGGAAGACGTTTTGGCTTTGCAGTGCCAGACAGTCCCTGTTCCACTGCTCAGCCCTGCCATTGAAGGGTAATGGTAACAAATACATAATCCATGTACGTAATTACATCGGTAATAATAAACATAACACATAAATAACATTTACTGGCTGGTCCCAGGGAAATGTTAGTTTACAAAAAAACAGAATATGGCCCATCCATATGCATTTATTGGAGGGATGATAAAAATAGACTGAAAAGAACGTGAAAGAGATTCTACTTTATCAATTATGGCGATTTTTTAATGCACATATTCAGAGATCAGCCAACACCACACAGGTCCATCTCTTAGTAGGCCGAAAGCAGAGAAAACATTTGAACTGTTGTCCCATACCAGGTTGTTTGAATCACATGGCAATAAAATGTTACTATCCATGTTCACATGTGATGCAATATGATATTTCATCTCTGGGCGATACCTCTGACAGTATCCAAGACACTAAATAATGCTGTCGGCAAAAGCTCTGGCAAACTGATCTCTACACTCAGTTGCTCACTTTCAGGAGAGAGTAGTGAAAAGAGACGGGATAGTTCAGTAGATGGTCCAAAGTAAGGAGCGCAGCCGGGGCTTTCCTCCTCGTGGCTCGCAGAAAGCCTTTCCTTCCTCTGTGTCATCCAGCAGCCTGGGGGGAGCCATAGCCTCATTCAGTTCCTGGGTTCCCCAGCTACATCCAGAGGTCTGAAGTCAATACCAGAATCCTTTCAGCTAAGAGGATTTTTATAGTAATCGCCACCAATGGCATCATCACCCACAGAACCCAGCGTGAATTCTTACCAATGGCCTCTGGAAGAGACTTTCCCATTTATATTCTTGGCTTCCCTGAGGTAAGATAAATACGCTAGGCCTTCCCAGGCCACCAGGTATCTAGCACTATCCGGGGACAGAGTTGCAGCAAGACCCCAATCTACAGAAAGCACCACCAGAGCCTCTAGTCTAAACAAAGAAGCTGAAAGGATGTCAGTTTATATATAGCATTTGCTGATGACACCTATACTTCTTAGCATTGTTTTTTCTTGGACAAATATATATACACATATATATAGTTAGTACAGAAGTTCAAAAATGTTGAAATAGCTACTTGTAGCACACAAACGTGAATATTTTTAAAGTCCTAATTTTCTTGTGCTTTGTTATTTACTTGTGATTATTTGGAGTATCCTTGTAAAATTCACCTTCTGCTTATCAGTTAGCCTTTACTGCGTTATGAATTAGTGGCTTTCAGCACTGTTTATCAGGGATCGTAATGTTAAGTTGGTCATTTGGATGACTCAGCCGGTTTGGGCTAGCTTGGCTCATTATTGTGGTCAGCTGGTGGCTCAGCTGGGCCTGGATAGTCAGAATTGGCCTCACTTATATGGTTGGCAGGCTGGTGGGACCAGGGACCTCACTGGAATAATGGGGAGGATAACTGGAGTCTTTCTCCACCTCATCTTTCATTCTCTAGGAAGCCAGGCTTGGCTTGTTCAGACAGTGGCAGAGATTTCCATTGCTAATGTCCTATTGGCCCAAAGAAGTGCCACAGCCAAGGTCAGAGTCAGTGAGGTGAGGGTGCTCAGAGGTGAGGGTGCTCACTGCAGCAATTTACTCCCTCCAGAAACACGTCATGTGGAATACTCAGCGGAGTTGACTCTCGGGCTCCAGGAAGGCTCTCACAGTTTGGCTGGTCTAATGGATGACAGTAGCATAAGTGCAGATGGGGACAACATGACCCCCCTGTACATGTCTGCCGGTCACACTTTCAGGAAACCAAAGTATTTTTTTGCTTCAGATCATGTTTACCATTTTGGTCAAGATAAAATTCAAAATTTTTTTTCAATTGTGACTACAGGAGTCGTTCCTTGGTAAGGTCCAAATCCAACTTAGATTTTTTGAACTTCAATGCACAAGCATCATTTTCTTTCTTTCTTTTTTTTTTTTTGCCCGGGGCTAGGTTTGAACCCACCACCTCTGGCTTATGGGACTGGCGCCCTACCCTTTTGAGCCACAGGAGCCACCCACAAGCGTCATTTTCAAGAGGTTTTTTTTTTTTTAATTTAATGTTTACTTTACTGAAAAATAAATAAAATCTGTTGCTATACACTGAATTGTGCCTTCGCAGAATTCATCTGTGGAAGCCTTTACCCCCAGTGTTATGGTATTTACAAACGATTAGAGGGTAATTGGAGCTGGGGGTATAATTAGGTTTTGATGAGGTCACAGTGGGGTTAGTACCCTCATAGGAAGATTCCAGGGCTCTTAGACTATAGCATTTTGCTACCGCAGCCCCAGCTGAATCTGAGGTTTCTTCTCTTCCTCTTTTGGGGTCCTCAAAGAGGACTAACTTGTTCACTTTGAGATTTTTACTCTTCTGGGACATAAAAACTCTAAGTCTCATCACGAATCTTGAAGACCACCCATTTCTTTTCTATTTCTTTCTTTTCTATTTTTTACAACTGTGGCTTTTTATCTTCTCAGGACTATTTTGAGTGCTTTTTAGTATCTCAAGAAACTTTCCTTTAAAAAGGTATGTGACCTTAGGTGACCAATTTATTGTCATTTTCCCAGAACTTTTCTAGTTTTAGCTTGGAAAATCCTTCATGTCAAGAAGCCCCTTAACAGGCAGGAAGCAGAGATAGTTACCCCACATCTCCTTCAAAACAGTCCCCAAAATATCAGATGCCAGCTCTGCACATATTTAGCATTCCATGACAATTTGTTAATCAAAATTTTCTTTATATTTAGAAAATTACAATTTTTTCCTTCCTATGAAATATTTCAGCTTTTTGAATATACAAAATTTCAGTGATAGAATGCATCTCAGTTCTGTTCAGGCTTTATCACGATGGTGGTGATGCTGAAAGGACGGTTGCTTAGCAACCGTGAAGCGCTCACCATGTCTTGCTCCGATAGCGAGCCAGAACACATCTGATCAGCAGCACAGGATGATCTCCCGCCAGCTGACACCGCATCACAGTCATGCAGATAGACGCAGGATTACACATCTATAACCATGGTGCCAAGGGCCTCCATATCTTTAAGTACACCCTGTAACAGGCACAGAGGGTCCCTGGTGTTACATGATCATAACTCCAGCAGGCTTCAGATGTCCACTGGATGAGATCACAACAAAGTTTAGTGTAAATTAGTTTAGCTTAATTTCGTTGTCTCCACACCTACACACTCATTTGCATTTTGCAGACTGTCATTCACCACACTATGCCCTAGTATGAACTAACATCTTTAGGGAGCTTGTGTCATGTTCTGGGATATTCCAGACAGGTATCAGCAACTTTTTCTATAAATAGCCATATAATGAGCTTTCTGGGCCATATAGAGTCTGTCACAAGTATTCAACTCTTTCATTATAAAGCAAAAGCAGCCACAGACAATACGCAATGAATGGGTATGACTGGTTCCCGTAAAACTTTATTTATAAAAGCAAGCAGCAGGCTACATTTGGCCTGTAGGCTGTAATTTGCTAACTTTTGCTCTAAGGGAAACTACTATAGTTAGATGCGGAGTTCTGGAGCAAACAAGTGTTGAAGCATTTCTGGACAATGTAATATAAAAACCAGTTTTATCCATTTGCAGACTGTGCAAGGTCTCAAATCCTTGGAATCTTGATCTAGTTGTTGATGTTTTTGGCCACTCCGGATGGACATTTCACTAATACACTGCCATTATTACTTCTGGCCTGGGGAACTTGTGGGAGAGTGGGTGAGGATCTTCTGAAGTTCATCTGGGTTAAAAAACAAAAGACGAAAAAGCACTCTCTGCACTCTTTGGGCATATAAACTGAGCATAGCTCCTCTTAAAAACTTCTGCCAGAATAAAATCTCATCTGAATGTTGCTCCTAAGTCTTTTCAAACTGCTTCTTTCATGTAAAGACTCTCATCTGTTCAAATGGTACACACTGAGCTCCACGGTTTGTTCTCTTGCCTGATGTGATACATAAAGTCTGGCACGTATCTCAGGAATTTGCCTCAATGACTTCAAGGGACCTTCTGTGGGTTGCCTGGGAGGGTGAGTATCTGTAACCAGTCAAAAAAATTTGAAGGCTATTTAAACTCATTCATTTTAAATTTCAAAGTCCTGTTAAACCCTTTAGTAATCACTGTAAATAAAATGGTCTCCTGGTTTCCTTTAATATTTTTAAAAACTCTCACTTGGAGAAATTTTAAAATCTATTCCTTAATCAATTTCCCATCTTGTTCCTCAATATGTACCAAAGTAAAAGGGATGCACATTTTGGCTGCCAAGGGCTCCCCTAAAATAGTAAATTTCTTTTTTAAATGTCTGTTCTGCAGTTGTTATAAAGAATTTTGTCCTGAGAACAAACATCTTCATTTGCATGGGCTGCATCTAGGGGCAGAGCACATATTTATTACATCAAAGAAAATTCGTTCACACAAGACCCATCTTGGGGACAGTGCCAGACAAGTCCCTCATACAGATGATTTTGACAGGTGGCTCCCTGGAGACTCACACTCTGAACAAACCCTGCTTTAATGATCTTGCCAAATGTTCCCATAACATCTGCCAAAGTATCAAACTAAGGTGTGAAATTGTTGCAAACTCCTGCACGAGTTTTTCTTCTTTTAAACCGGGTAGAGTTGCTGTCATAAAATTAACAGCTTCTCTAGTAAAACACATCTGCATTTTATATCCAGTGTCAGCCCAAGCAGAGCAGGTATTTTGAGTTTGCTCCTCGGCTGCGCTAGGTGCCAGGTAAAGCAGTTCTGAGGCCCGGACTATAGGAATTATATAACCATCCACCAGAAGACATTTAGAAATAGCTTTGCTCAGGAGGCCTTTCACTTCTAACTCCTAAATGCCTACCTGATCTTGGAAAGGAGTGGTGAGCACAGCATGGTAGAGGCTGATGGCATATATAACTAAGCCCTCATTTTCTGATCTTCCATAAAACCCAAGCACAGAGAAAGAAATAGCACAAAATAAAATGAATTTCTATAAAATACAAAGTTAAACCGACCCTGTTAATACATAATATCCATCTTGACTAGAGTTTCCCTTAACCCCTCAGTCCACCATCTAAGGAATACACAGCACTCATAGTTTTGCTGATGGGATCAATGCCCCAGATAATAGTATTTTGAGAAGGGTCAGGGACCAAGCTCTAGAAACCACTTCAGCCTACTTTTCCTCCTGCACTGAGTCCTGGGAGACTGTCTTTTTTCTATCTTTTAAACTACCAATTCATTTTTCTTCATGTCAACTTCCCAATCTAATTCATCTATTTTTTAATTTACTAGAACTGTGTCTGTCTTTACTTCTGCATTGTAAATTTTCTTTTTTCATCCTTTTTCTCCTCCTCCCCTTAATTCTGCTTCCATCATATTTCTTGCGTTTTTATAATCCTGGTGCCTCAGTTTCACACTAGTTGTTTTCTTAAAATTTTTGAAGATTTTGAATTCATGTTGCTATTTTAAGTCAATGGTATAGACTTTTTAAAAAAAACGCTGTTGGGACACCAGTGTGTTTTCATTCTCCAAAGGAAAATTCCTATTCACCTGTTATGAACAGAAGTCTGACTATGGACTGGTGGTGTTTGTTTAAAGGAGGGCGGGGGATGAGGCTGGGCAGTGTTAAGTGGTTGCTTGCAGGTGGCCGTGTGCATAGAAAGGTCTCTTCATTCTTCCTGTCAAACAAACGGTTCAGTGGGAGTCTCTGCATCTGAAGTTCTCTGCAGGGACTCATGCGTTGGCTTTAAGCTGGGGGCAAAGGCTGACTCTGCTGCTCTTTTTCTTCTTCTAATTCCCAGCTGTCACAAACGGGGCCACCTTATCTTCATCTCTGCTCCCCCAGAGCGCCCCCTGGTGCGTAGTATGAGTAAGCAAGAGGCGGGCCCCAGGCTGGCTCAGCTCTTTTGAAGAAGGGTCTTGAATTAATTACCCAGATTGCTTTGTATTCATGTGCTGACTCTGACTTTAAAATTTCCCTGGAACTCTCCTAGGGAAGAAAGGTTCCCATGTGAAATAATTCTTCACCAACTTGTGTTTTGTGCTGTATTCGTTTAGCTCTCATTCCTTTAATTGTAACGCCTCAAAATTTCTGCACCACTGGCAGAGATTTTCACATTTTCCCATCACTGTTAGAATTTATTTCTTTTAAAATACATTTTTCAGATTTGTCAGTGCAACTTGAGACCAAAGAATAGTTAGATGCAAATGCTGCATCCTCCAAATTTAAAGCAGAAGTTTAAAAGTTTGTTTAATTTTGTTAACGAAAGACAACTCTTAGCAAAAATAAATAGGTTTCCTTTATCGTGTGTGTGCTCCCTCTTGTCTCTCTTTTTCTCAGTCTGTCTCCATTTTTCTCTCTATATTCAGAAATATATGTGTATATATAAATGTTTTACATATATTTTTACATTTTTTCAAACCTTGAAGTGATCTTTTAAAGTATTATGATCATCGATTTTATAGATGAATGCTAAAGCTAAGAAAGTAATTAAGTTGTTCAAATTTCAAATAAGGAGAAAACTTTGTACTGCACTTGACATAGTGTCAAAGAAATAGATATTTTATCTATTTTTTGTCTGTTTTTAAGTGATTTGCCCTAACTAGACTTTCTGCTCTTTTGTTTCAGGATAACAGTGTCACTCACTGCCTAAGACAGTGAGTACTCAATACATGTTTGCTAAATTCAGTTGAAGCGAAAGAACCAGAATTCTAACCCAAGTGTGTCTTGGTTACATTGTTTTCACCACATTTCATAGACAGAGCTAAGGATTGCATTTGTTCTTTGGAATTAAGATTCCACTCTTTCCCAGTACCGGGTAAGGAATCTGAATTCTCATGCAATCTAGCCAGAGGTGTCCCCTGAGTGACCATTCATCACTTGCACATTGCACAATTGATCTGGACAGTTGTCTTAGAGAGTTCTGGAGACCAGACCTCTAAAGATGACAAGCAATATGTCTCAATTTTACTTTTTACCTTTTTAAATTGAATTTCAGTGCTTCACAAACCTGAGATAATATATAAGTTGGATCTGTTAACTAGATATGAAAATAGATGTAATGTCAGGAGCAGCAGCCAAGAAGACAAACAGGGGCAATCAGTCTGAACTGGGGCAGCACCAACACTCAAATTTAACAGTGTCTGATCACGACTGGCCCACAGTGCTAAAATGGTATCTGGTACTAGGGTTTTTCGCTTTGATTTATGAGGAGAAACCAGCTTGTTTGTGCAGGTTTATAAGTACACATAAAGGTCTAAAGTATACCTGAGTCCATGGATACAGTTCTAATCTCTATAGAGGGTGAAATACCTATTAGCAAGGAACACTGTCAAACTTGAGTAGAAGAGTTGTTTAGCTTCTGAAATGGTAGGGAAAGTAAACCCAGTATATGTGCCATGAGCATGGGCCTGATTTCCACTCAGACCCCATTAACCATCCATTGTGATGTTAGTGCATTGTGAATTAGTGCATCAATGTGGGGACAACAGAGCAGCCACAGGATGGCCATGGAGACCATGATGCCCAGCAAAAACTGCTGGGAGCCTGTGGACGCCTATGCAGAAAAGCAGCAGTCTCTAGCCCACACTTGTAATCATTATGAGTGCAAATAAGATACCACCTGGGGTTCTTCAGAATTTTTAACGGGACTACAGAAAAGGGACTTCACATGGGTTGAGGTCATATGCCAAGAGCTAAGCAATGAGCCAAAAGAACTTGAGAATTAATGTTAATTTGACCTCTCTTCACCCACAGCTATTAGGGTCTATGAAGATGTACTTCCTTTCTTTTTAACAATTTCCTGTTTCCTAACATCAAGTATGTTTGGACATGGTATCATAGCTTACTTGATAAAATAGTTTCTGAAGTCTAACTTCCCAGTCTGATGTTCAATTTTGCCATTTCCTAGTTTTATTGCTGCCCTGAGTTTACTCACTTAAGCTTTCTATACTTACTATACACATTTGCAAAATAGTACCCATCTCAACCCACTTACTTTGAGTATTACACAAATTAATGAGTCCAAATACAGCATAGGGCTCACCCCACTATAAGCATCAAATTAACGTTAGCTAATGATTAGCTGTGATTTAGTGTTACTGGTATCATCATCACTATTATTACTGAGTTCATCTTTATTGGGGATATGATATCTACTATCCCACTATACCTTTCTATTTGTTCACTGTTATTTAGTTATAGACTTTGAAGGTTTTTTGAAATAATCATCTATATGCCAAGACTAGACTCTCACTGTGAATTTTTCTTTGCCTTTTAATAGCTTATGTCTACTAACTTATGTATTCCTTCACTCTTCTACTTAATCACTTCTTCAACAATTATTTATAAACTGTGTACTACATGCGAAGCACTCTTCTAGGAACCGGGTATACACAATTAAACAAGCTGCCCTCAGAGAGCTTTCATTCTAATGGCAAAGCTAGACAATAAAACAAATATTAACTTAACATTGGGTAAATGTAAGTGCTGTGAGTAAAATAAAGCAGGGGAGAATGACAGTTGGTATTGATTTAAATAGAGAAATCAGGAAATGTACCTCTTTATTTGTAACAGAGCATAGGAAAGTTCAAGCCAAGGGCACTGATGGAAACAATAGAATTCTTAGAAGTAAGCAATTAAGAGGAAGCTTCTTGATAATAATAAGAAAGACTGTAGAGAAACTAGAAGGTAACGGAGAGAACCAGAGAAAAAAGATAACTAAGCAGAGCCCTTCCAGAGTAAAGCAAAACACAAAGACTATTGCTGCAAAGAGGCCCAATTTTAACTGGATCAGATTATAGCAATTTATGGCCCAAGATATTATCAAAAACAATAGAGCAATGAACTAGCAATTGGTGGAGGCTAACAGCTGTGTGTGACACAAGCCAGTAGCTTAACTGTATGTTCAGGAAAAGAGACAAAGAGAACCAGCTAAAATCATATGTAGTCATCCCTGGGAAGGGATGCCCAAGTCTGTGTCCTCTCAAGAGGGACATCAGAGTATGCATAACATTGGCAAATTGTTTTCACCAAACTAATCCAAATAAATATTTATTCAGCCAATAAATAAATAAACAAACAATAATCCTTGGTGGGTAAAGATCAGTATTAACAGCTGCCACAACATATTATTGAAAATATACAGTTTGCTACCAAAAAAGGATAAGTCATGAAAATAAACAGGAAAATGTCCTCCTTAAACAACAACAACAAAGCAATCAACAAAAGCTGCCCCCAAGGCACGCAGAAGTTGGACTTTACATAAAAAGACTTCAAAGCGGTTATGATAAACTTCAGAAAACTGAGAGAGCATGCCTAAAGAAGCAAAGAAAGTGACAATGTCTCACTAAATAAAGAATAGCAATAGATAGAAATTATTTAAAGAACTAAATTAAAATTTTAGAGTTGGAAAGAAGACTAACTAAAACTGAAATTCACCAACGAGTTTCAGCAGTAGATGAGAGTGAGGAGCAGAAAGAATCATGAAGAAAAATCAATAGAAATTGTGTAATCTGAAGAACAGAAAGGAAAAATAACAAAAACTTCATGATCATCTCAGTAGACGCGGGAAAAAACTATTTCACAATATTCAACACCATTCTGTTATAAATAAATCTTCAACCCACTAGAAATAAAAAAGAACATCCTCTCTCTAATAAAGGGCATCTACAAAACTGCCACCATTCTTAATGGTGAAAAACTGAAATCTTTTGTCCTGAAATCAAGAATACAACAAGAATGACCACTCTCACTATTTCTATTCGACATTGCACTAAAAGGTCTCGCCATGTAATTAGATAAGAAAAATTAAAAAAAGATCTCCAGATTATAAGAAAGAAGTAAAAGTATCTCTAGCTTCAAATGGCATAATCTTTATATATAAAATCATCAGGAATCTACTAATACATGAGTTTAGCAAGGTTGCAGGACACAGGATTAACCTACAAAAATCAATCGTATTTCTATGCAGAAGCATGAGCAATTTGAAAATAGGCTTAAGAAAACAGTTCAGAAAACTGATAACAACAAGAAAAATAATAAAATACTTATGAATAAATTTAACCAAAAGAGTGCAAAATTTGTACTGCAAATGTTTTGGCAAGTGAAGAACTCAACTACAACTTGGACTTTACCTAACAAATGCAAACAATGTAATCTAATCATTTGTATTCATATGTTAATCTGAAATAATAAAAAATATATGTCATAGAAACAAATAGGAAAAAACAAAATAAATGGAAAAGCATCTAATGTTCATAAAGCAGAAACTTAATATTGTTAAGATGACAATACTCCCCAAATTGATCTACCCATTCAATAAAATCTTTCTCAAAATCCCAATTGACATTTTGGCAGAAATTGACAAGTTCATCCTAAATTCACATGGAAATAAAAGAGACCCAGAGTAGTCAGAATAATCTTGAAAACAAAAGGGTTGGAGGACTCACATTTTCCAGTTTCAAAGCTTTCTACAAAGTTAGAGTAATCAAGACAGTATAGTATAGGCATAAACGTGTCCATCAATGTAATAGAATGGAGAACCCAGAATTAAACTCTTACATTTATGGTCAATTTTTTGAAAGGATGTGAAGCCCATTCAGTGGGGAAAAATTAGTCTTCCAAAATACATTGTTAGGACAATTGGATATCCACATGCAACAGAAGGAGTTTAGACCCCTACCTCATACCATATGCAAAAAAATAACTCATAATGAATTAAAGACCAAAATATAAGACCTAAAACCATAAACTTATAGAAGGAAACACAGGTATTAAAAGAAATTCGAAATATTTACCCCAAAATACATTTTTTGACATATTTTGAAATGGTTACCATGAGTCTAAAAAATGGATGTAACATTGCAAAACTGTCTGTTGTGTGGGAAAATGTACATTTGTAGAGAATCTGTGTTAATATAGCCAGGTCTATCCTTGCTCCACCTAGGAAAGATTAACTAAGAGTCTGACACCTTCACAGGTCTGAAAAGAAAAATTTACTACCTATTCTCTCTGAACTGCTGTTACATCTAAGGTTTCATTTACATAACAAGACCCCTTTGTCAGCTAGTCTTGCCTCTTCTTCTTTGCCTCCAAATCATCTTCTTTCAAGCCTCCATTCTATGAAAATCTCTATACCTCATTAAAGACTAGAATCTTCATTGTAAGAGTTCCAATGTATACATTTAAATAAAGCTGCATCTTTTTCTCCTGTTAATTAATCTGCCTCATGTCAGTGGTTTTTTTAATGAACCTTGGGGTAGGGGGAAAGAGCCTTTTTTCCCTACATTATGAATGTCCTTGGATTTATGTCCTTGGATTAGGTGATGGCTTCTTAACTATGACACCAAAACACACACACACAAAATTAAAAAAAAGAAAGAAATTGATGAATTGGATTTCATCAAGGGCAAAAATCATTGGTGTATCAAGAACAGTATCATTGAAGTGAAAAGATAATGGGAGAAAATGATATCTCTGATAAGGGTCTGGTATCTAAAATATGTAAAGAATCATTATGATTCAATAATAAAAGACAATCCAATTAAAGTGGATAAAGAATTTCAATAGAATAGCTCTAAAAAGATATTAAAATGGCTGATAAATACATGAAAAAATGCTCAACATGATTACTAATCAGGAAAATATAAATCAAAACCACAATGATATATCACTCCACATGCACTTGATTACTCTCAGAAGCAAAAAAAAATAGGAAGGTGGAAAGAAAGAAGGAAGGAAGGGGAGAAAGGAAGAAAATAAGTATTATGGAGGATGTGAAGAATGGGAATCAACTGGAACCTTCATGTGTGGTTGGTGGGAATATAAAATGATGCAGCCACTGTGGGAAACTATTCAGTAGTATGACAGAGAGAACAACCTGGAAAGGGGTAAAAATGTTTACTATCTCTTTAAAACCTCCACACTCTTCCTAGGAGTGAAAAATCTGCATCTCTGCCATAAGCCAGTATTCAGGAGAGTCAGGAGTGTGTCCTCTGTTCTTTGTATCACTGGACATGGCTCAAGAGAACTGTCTAGGCAGAAATCACAAAGTAATATTTACCAGAGATGAGATCAATCAGAATGACTGAAGCTGAAAACCCTCCTTTTAAAAGCTCTGTATTTCTACTGATGGATAGGATGGTGGCATTTTAAGACAGGAGTCTCAGCTCAGTGCCTGTAGCCTGTAGCTGGGGTGCCAGTCACATACACCAGAGCCAGCGGGTTTGAATCCAGCCTGGGCCCACCAAACAATGACAACTACCACCAAAAAATAACTGGGTGTTGTGGTAGGTGCTTGTAGTCCCAGCTACTTGGGAGGTTAAGGCAAGAAAATCACTTAAGCCCAGGAGTTGGAGGTTGCTGTGAGCTGTGATGCCACAACACTCTACCCAGGACCACAGCTTGAGACGGTCTCGAAAATAAGTAAATAAATAAGACAGGAATTTCCATCTTCCTCATTTGCTGGCAAATTAATAAACCTCCCCTTCCTTCTCTCATTCTTCTGATTCAGCCTCAAGGAAAAGTGCTGAACTTTTGGTAACAAAATCTGGAGTCCCTGGGTGGGCCATCAGCACCCCAGTGGAACAGCACCCTGCAAATGCTAAAAGAGTGGGAAGCAGCCCCAGGGGAGCCATGAGTCTTTCTTGGTAGAAGTAACATCTTTTAGAGGTGAGAGAGTGAGGACCACCCAAGCAGCTTCTGGGGAACTCCTGTCTCTTTCTCCTTGATTTAGCTACAGCTCCAACTGACCTGAAACTTGGTGAGGAAAAGGAAACAGATCTGGGAAGTGTCTAGATAGCCTCGACCATTGGAGTAAGTTCCTCAGTATGCACACCAAGACCCTTGATTCTACCCATTTGGGGAGATTTTCAGATATTCCTATAGGACTTGTTTGGAGACACCACTGTAGTGGAAGTTACAAGGTTGAGTGGAACTAGGGAAACTTGTCTAGATTTGTAGCTCATTTGTGCAGTTCCCAGGGATTAATTTATTCCCCTTTGGAATAAGAACATGGATCTCATTTGACAGAACTTGGTTCTTGTTTTAAATGATTCTCATTTGTTTTAAAGGCCTTGGCATTTTAGGTTGTTTGTGCTGGGAATTCCCTATATTGTCTGTGATTGATTATGAGTTTGTCTTGACTTGAGAGGCTCCACTTCTGTTCCATCTAAAAGTCTCTTGGGGAGAATCTTGGCTGAATGGCCAACTTAACCTGTGAGTCTAAGTCTGAAGGGGAATGGTGTCATTGTAATCCAGTATACGTACTGGATGTGAGGAGAGACAGTGGAATGAAGCTTCAAATTATACTATCTTACAACTAGAATTATTTTGTTAAAGGTCAAGTAAATGGGGTGAGATTCCATATGTACAATCTTTCATGCAATTGCATAATAAAGAAGCTGAAAGGCCATGTGATAGAATTGGGGAGGGATTGACTGGGTTAGGTCTCATGAGCCCTTTACCCACTGCCTTTGAGTTGCTTTGTTTTAGTTAGACAGTTGGATTCCGCTGGTTTGCACCCTAAGTCAGCTCTGGGTGCCAGACAGAAAAAGCAAAATTGTGCTTGGGGCTAGAACTCTAAGAGCAGGTAAACCCAGCAAAAGCAATATCCAGGGATGCAGCAGGGAGGCACACAGGTGCCCACCAGGCTCCCCAGGGGCCACAGCTGGGGTGATCCACAGGAACACACTTTGGTCTTGGCTGTGCTCAAGCTTGTGTTGATGGGGGCCCTGCTAGAGGCCTGCAGCTGGCCTCGGAAACAGTCCCCTCCCCACATGGAGCTTGGCCTGGGGCAACAGCCACCTGCCACCTCCTCCTCCACCAACTATGAGTCAGGGGTGGAATGGTCCCTCCTTTTGAGGTCCCACTGGCAAGGAACTCAAGTGGCCATAGGGCATCCATAACCAAGGCAGGGTAATTTATGGCAATGTCAGATAGGAGGATTGAATGTTTAAAAGTACCTGGCAGGGTCCTTTGCAATAGTCAAATGAAAAGGGCAAAAAAAGTCAGCCCAGGTCGATACAATAATGTACAATAAGAACCCTGCCCCAAAATTTCAAAGAGCTCCAGGTAACAAGAAATTCCCTGGAATACAAATGGTTTTTTCAAGTCTAAGACTCAGACAAAAAAGGTGGGGGCACAGAGCCCCCTGCCTCAGTACTGGCTCCAACCCAAATATTCCCACAGGAGTCCCAGGTGAAATTGACAGTGGGGACTCCACTGTGCCAAGCTCTCTGGGCAGAAGTGGTCTCTGCTTCTTTCCCTAATTGTTGTCCCAGCCCCCAGCACCAGCCAGGCTCCGGCTGGGCACCATACTCTGTGAGCTGGGCTTGGGGGATAGAGCAAGCAGCAGCGAGGCAACCATAGGCAAGTGGCCACTGAGGAACTCTCTGACAGGTGATTGTGAATGGCACTCCATCATATTTGAATGACAGGATCCTAGGACTAGAGTGGCTGCTGAGCTCAGTTGCTTCATGAGTTTAAAAAGTCTCTCCTGCGCTGTTTGATGGGAGCTTAGCAGGGGACTTTCAGAACTGGCAATTGGACAGATTATCAAGCAGCAGGTTGCTTATCTGGGATTCCAAATTAGCAAGGAAACCTGTGGCAATTGCACAGGTTCTTAGGAATGGCTGTGTTCTGTCACATCTGGATTCCAAACATTGCACTAACAGCCAGGCCCTTACAGAGACAGATGTGGGGCCCCTGATCTGGACCACAGATGGCACTAACAGCCAGGCCCTTACAGAGACAGAGCCCTTACAGAGACAGATGTGGGGCCCCTGATCTGGACCACAGATGGTCAATCTGCCTTTGAAAAACTAAAACAGAGTCTTATGACTGCCCCCACTTTGGGGTTGCCTTACTACAGCTACAGGGAGACATCCCATGGCCAGGGGCACACTTACCAAAGCCACCGAAAAATACTGTGAGAGGATCACCTGCTTGCCTGTGGCAGTGAGTTGTTAGGAAAGGCAGTGTCTAGTCTCGGCCCCACCACCCTCTCAGTGAGCCTCTGCAGCATGGCTCTTTAGGGGCTCCTGGGCTCTCGGTTTCAGTGGGATGAATCTGTTGGATCAGCTGATGCTAGAGCCAGCTTGGGATCTTTCCACTTACTGGAGCAGCTTTATGGAAGTTATCCAGAAGAAAAAGGTAAATGTTTATACAAACTCTAAATATGTTTTTATTGTTGTGCATATTCATGGTGCCTTCAGAAGGAAAGAAGGCTCCTGCTGACAGGGTATAAGGATGTTAAGTGTGCCACTGAAATAATGGCCCTTATACAGGCTGTGGCTGAGCCCAAGCAGGTGGCCATCACGCACTGTCCTGGTCACTGGGAAGATACCTTGCAAAAAGAAATCAGGTTACTAGCAGAACTGTTAAGGAGGATACTTATACCCTTCAAAACTAAACACTGGGGTTCTGACATTTGGGATGGCATGGCTAAATGGAGACAGAATTCTCATAGGCCTATTCTCCTACCCACATCCTTGGTTTGGCCTCTTCTGAGACACCTCATGAATGCACACGTTGTGAGTGTGATGCCTTCATGGATCTGGTGAGACTTCATTTAAGAGGACCCCATTTGTAACAAACTATTTTTGTGCTTGAAATAACCCAAAGACAGATCAACAACCGCTGCACAGGAAACCAAACCTGTGGGAACCCAGTCTCTCAAAGACCGGCAATTGCACTCAGATGCTTAAACTTGCATTTGTGGATACCTTTTTAGGTTGGTTAGAGGTTTATTCTACCCAAACAGAAAGAGCATCTGAAGTTCTGAGATGGGCTCCTGCCAGGAGCTGCTGACCCTGGATAGGGCCTTTGCTGAGTTCCTGTGCACATACAGCACCACCGAGTAGGAACGGGCCTTGGGGACAGTGGGGTAACAGGTATCAGCAGTCCAGGAAAAGAGGCCAAGCAAATGGTCAATGGCCATGGCAGGCAGCTGCAGAGACAGCTCGACAGCTTACAGTATCACCATGTTTGGCTACTTAATGGCAGTGTCCCTCAGGGGAAATCTTTGCTTCCTGCCACCTGGACCTGGATCTGTGGCCCAATGTTCTGTGGTCACCTACAGCCTTCTTCAAATGGATCCCCAGTGGGAACCTGGTGGAACATTTCTCCAAGGAGCTGAACATGGTGACCTCAATGCTCCTGCAGGTCATTAACATGTTTACAGGCAACTTTCCCCCATTCAGAATGATAATGGACCCTGCTTTATATTGGAGGTAACCCAGCAAGTAAGTAAGGCTTTACATCTAAAATACAAACAGCATGCATCCTGGAACTGAGGCAGGAAACCCACCTAAATTGGGATAAAGTGCTGCAATTTGCCCGCCTCTGGATTAGCGAAGCTCCTAGAAACAGTCTTAACTTAATCATGTAATCTCTTAACTTATGAGAGACCCTTGCTATCACCCAGGGTACATATATTAAGATAAGTATGAGTAAAGGAAGCAAAGTAAAGCAGTATGTCAGAAGAGAGGGTCAGGTGTTAACTACTGCGTGTAAGATTGCCTCTTTCAGGTCTCCAGTTGGAAGCAGAGAAATAAAAAGGGGCTCTATAAAATGCCTTTAACAATGCACATGTCCTTGAAATTGTTAGGGGTAAAATCTTGGGTCTCTTTACTGTCACGCCAGAGTCGAGAGGTACCCCATGGAAGAAGAGGACCCAAACCCCAGTCAGGGGGCCAGACTGTAGGTTTAAAGTACCTGTTTCAGAAGAAGGAAAAATTTAAATGTTGATATTTTCATTAACCTTTTTTGATTATTTGTTCTGTCTATAGGATGGAGAGAAAACTCCTTAGGAAAGATGTCCAGGGCTATTGTCTCTTCTGCTCACCTGTCTCACTGCTGTGTTTGCTCTTCTAAACCTTGTTCAGTGCAAGCATTTCTGTGTATGATTTCTGAATTTGCAAAAGCTGGTCTCTCAGATCACCTAAGGGACAACTAATAGTTCTGCACTCAGCAGTCCCATGTTTCCTGTTTCCGACATTGCATGCAAGGCGACACTAAGGACCCACTGCCTGACTGCTGTCCTAAATACCAAGTGTGATAAAGTCTCACTTATCAGCATCCTCTCCCATTTCACTTTGTCAGTCCTCATGGCTATAGCTGTTGCTTATGCCTTTGTTCACCTGGTAATTTGTTGCATTTTTTCTCATAAGTCTGCTGTCAAAAGTGTGCAATGGCATATATTAGCATAAACATTCCATCTAAAACATCCTCCCAATTCAGCAGGAAGTGGCTGATTATGTTGTCCCCTCAACAATGATTATGTTGTCCCCTCCTCCCATAGGTATGGAAGAATAAAATTAACAGTGAGAACTATGTAAGAGAGGAAATGGCCTAAGAAAGGGTAAAAATGTTTTCCATCTCTAATTCCCTCACACCCTTTTTGGGGATTAAAACCAGCATCCCTGCCTCAGGCCATTGTTCTATAGAAACAAAGGAGTGTCCTTTATTTGTACCACAGGAAATATCTCAACAGAACTGTCCTGGCAGAAGTCACAAGATTGTCTTTGCCAGTGATGGGAGCAACCTTCATTAAACAACAATACCCTGAAGCTGACAATCCTCCCTTCCAAAGCTCTGTATTTCCTCTTATTAAGTCATAGCTGTGTACATTAGTGCAATCATGGAGTATTATATGCTGGTTTTACATAAAATTTGAAATGGCATTTTAAGGCAGGAGTCTTCATCCTCCTCATTTGCCAGCAGATTTATAAACCTCCCTCTTCTTTTCCTCAAACCACTTGTCCTCATTCTTTTAATGTGGCCTCAGGGACAAGTGCCAAGCTTTTGGTACACCAGTTCCTAAAAGTTAAACAATGAATGTCCATACAACCCAGCAATGCTACTTAGTGTATGTCCAAGAGAGCTAAAAACATATGTTCACAGGGTAGCACATGTGGTTCAAAGGAATAGGGTGCTAGTCCCATATACTGGAGGTGGCGGGTTCAAACCTGGCTTGGGCCAAAAACTGCAAAAAAAAAAAAAAAAAATGTTCACAGAAAAGTATACACATGAATGTACATAGTAGCATTTTTCATAGTAGCCAAAAGTTGGAAATAACTCAAATATCATTAAACAAAATGTGGTCTATTCATACAAGAGCCATAAAAGGGAGTAAAGTACTCTAACTCCTTATAACATTATGGTAAATGAAAGGAGCTAACAGAACGTGTCCCATACATTGTGTGATTCCATTTATTAAAATGTCCAAAGTAAGCAAAACCATGGTAGAATAGTGGTTGTTACCGGTTGCAGGGGTCCTCAAACTTTTTAAACAGGGGGCCAGTCCACTGTCCCTCAGACTGTTGGGGGGCCGGACTGCAGGCCCCGGGACGAGTCGGCTGCTAAGCAGGACAGGCAGTGGTGGCAAAAACATCCAGTGGGCCTCATAAATGTTCTAAGCAGGCAGGCCACATGTGGCCCGCAGGCCATAGTTTGAGGACACCTGGAAAGGAAGGGGGCAAGCAGGAATGACTATGAACAAATAGAGGGCCTCTTTGCGGAATGATGAAAATGTTCTGGAATTAGACAAAGTTTAACAGTACAACATTTGTGAATAGGTTGCAAACTGTAAAAATTTTAAATTGTGAATATATGAATTAACAAAAACCATTTTTTCATTCTTCAGAACCTCGGGTTAAGGAAAGCCTTCTTAGATGTAACACGAAAAACACAAATGACAAAAAAATAATAATAATAATAAAAATTGGAGTTCATCAAAAATTTATTTTAGGGGATGATAAAAATGTTTTAAAGTTAGATGTGGTGACAGCTACATAACTCTGTATACGGACAGGCCCTGGGTTAGGGCACCCTACTTACCTGTAACTGGCACTTATAAACGTAGGCGGTTACATTATGCTAGGTAAATTCACCTGTTCCAACGTGCACACAATGCACCCTAGGAACAAACCTATGGAATCTATCTCATCTCAACCTGAGGACTGCCTGTATATACCAAAAATTATTTTCTTTATGTATTTTTTTAATTTCAGTTTATTGCGAAGGTATAGACGATTATGTTACATTGTTTGTGTTTGTTAAGTAAAGTCCAAGTTGTAGTTGTGCCCCTCACCTGAGAAGTGTGCACTATACCCTTACATTGTGTCTGTTAATGAGAACACACCAACCCCTCCTTCTTCCCTTCCCCCTCCCTCCCCTTGCCCCCAACTTGTATTTAATTGTGCTTTTTTCTTGTGTGGCTATGTATTAGTTCCTCTACTAGTTTCATAATAGTGCTGAGTACATTAGCTATTTGCTTTTATATACCAAAAATTATTGAATTACATGGTATATGAATTATATCTGAGTAAAGCCATTAAAACAAAAAACACTCCGAGGACTGTGTCGTGCGGAGCAGATGCAGGAAGCCAGCATGGGTGGAGGTGGGAAGTCCAGGTCCCGGGCAGCTCCACTCAGTTAAGTGAAGATGCTGAGTGTCTGGACGAGGCTTGCGGTGGAGGGGTGGACAGATGTGACCAGATCCAAGAGACAGGTGGTGGGGAAAAGCAGCAGCAATATGAAAATCACCATGGGGCTAAATAACATGAGTCTGTAAATGAACATGGCATTAGAATAATTTACTCTAATGAGCTCTTCGGAGAATAACTGCCAGAAAAATCTAAATAAATAATGAGACTCTGCACCTTGCCGAAGATGCAAATCCATTTTTCGGCAAAAGTGTTCTGCATGAAAAACAACATCTTTCTTGATTTTTCTTGGCAACTTCCCAGAAATCCTCACTTAATTGTTTTATAAGGAAGCCAGAATTCTTGCTACATCTTTTAACACCTCCTTCCCCATAGTAAAGTCGTTGGCAGGATGTAGGATGAAAAAAAAAATGATAATAGGCACAAGTACTAAGGATTCCTGATTTAAAAAAATAGAAAACCAGCAGAATAGATGTTTAAAGCCATTATGTTATTAATGTAAAATGGTTCAGTAAATGGGGGGGCTGAAGTTTTTAAGCAATTTTTTTTTTGAGCTTTTATCTTCAGGGTCCACCACAGAAACAAATAGAATAAGTCATTTTCTTACAAATAAGAGTCCAGTCTCAGGTTGTTAAATCAAAGGAATTAAACCTGCTGACGTCCATTTAATCATTTAACCTAAGTAACGATGTGTTTTACTTCTACACTCACTGCAGGTGTCAGATTTATTTCTATCGGCAAAATTCGTCTTTCTGAATTCATGTCTGTCCTTCTAATTCTTGATTTCTCTACACAATATACTTCATCCCATTTCTATACCTGAGATTATCTAATCTAAAACTCATTATATTCAATGTCATTTAACATCCGATTTCGTGTGTGTTTTCGGAGTTAGATAGCCTAGAAGGAAAATGCTTTGCTCAACCACCAACAAAAAACGTCATTAAAAAAATACCTACACTTGCAAATGCTATTGACATGTATTAGTAAAGATCTTAGTTGACCATGGTTTCCGCCAGATTTTCTGCTCACCGAAGTCAAAGCCCATGTTCTAATTATCTTGTTATTGTTGGGTAGTGCTTTGTTTTATACTCACTGTTCTCCTAACTGGGTACTGAATTCAATACTAATGCTAAAACCAATGTATTGTTATATTTAACATTTATGCTATAGCAGTATTAAAAGAGTTTCTTTGATGTGATAAGTTTTGCATAGTGTTTATAGACATTTCAGTATCTGAAAATCAGATATTTGGGGGACTTCTTTTGTTCCAACAATAATTTAATATATCTTATCAAAATATAATATAGCAGAGTAATTTAAATTCTAGCTAAGAAAAAAGTCAGAGAAAGTATGGATTAATAAAGCTAAGAAAAGAGTAGGTCCTTACAGAAAATCCTCCGTAAAAGTTTTTTAAATCAAGTACACGGTACATTATAGCAATATATATCCATTTGAGTAGATTCTACATGTAACCAAGCAACTGTGACAGTGTCTGGCTGGAGTGAGACTCCACCTATTCCGATAATAACCCTTTGGCTTAAATCACACTACATATCTTTCCTTGACAACCAAATTAAGTTAGAGGGGAAAGCGAACAGTAATAGTTACTTCGTGCTTATGATAGCACTTGGACACAGCTTCATAAATCAATTTCAGACATTTAGGACACCAAAATTTCCAGTGTTTTTTCTCAGTGCTAGGATCAGTAACAGTAATAGCAGCACAGTTAACCCCATAGATGCCAAGCCAAATTATTACCACAAATAAAAACTAAAATATCCAGATATATAGTAAAGAGCTAAGACAGTCATGCAAAAAAGCTGAGATGAAAATGCTATTAACTCCCCACAAATACCTATTACTAACAGCAAACACTCCATAGCACAGTGTATGCCTAGAGTATTATCTGGTGGGTTTTCAAGCAGGAAAGAGGACATTTTTGTTGCAAGTTCTCATCTTAATATTCTTTGGATAAGGATTAAACTTTGGATGCGGCTATGAACTCAGTGAGTCAATATTTCCAGTCATTTGGTCTCAGAGAAGCAGGTATTACAAAATACAGTAAGCTACACTGTAAGACATAAACATGATGTGATGGACGGGTAGATGAATATTTAGGTGGCTAGAAAAACACTATTTCTTGACTACTTGCTATGCACCAGACATCGTACCTGATGCTATGCACAATAGAACTGCTTTCCCCATTTTAAAAATGTTCAAACAGTGATGTTTATTATTGTTCCAAGGTCAAATGTGGGCAGACTAGTAATCTAACCTAGGCTTGTCTGTCTCTAAATCATGTGCTTTGAAAAATGACTGCATCATGCTCTGTTGTATAATAGTAACAATTATAAAGAAAATGTTTACTGAATGCCAGTGTGTCTACTCTTTGATTATACGTTGTGTGTTTCAAATAGGTGATCTCATTTGAGCTAGGTATTGTCTCATATACATGTAATAGGCTCAGAAAAGCCAAGTATTAAGTAGTCTTATGACTGCCAAATCCTTGGAGTCCTTTATTGACCTTCCAAATTCAATCTTGTAGAAAATAATGTCTTTACCATTAAGAATTGTAATAATCAATGCACAGAGAAATATTATTTTTTCCTTTTTAACTTCTAGATGAGCCAACTGAATCATGAAGAATTCAGTGACTTGCAAGGTCTCTGCAGTCAGTCAGTGGTAAAGTCAAAATTACAGCCCCTGGGTCTGAGGCTTCTTGTTTCTCTGGAATGCTCCTCACTCCAAAAGGCTGCAGCCTTGACATTCTATGCCTTCAAGCTTCTGTGATTCTTTCTTCCTGGTGGTCTCCTGGGAGAACAGAGGTTACTGCTCAGTGGAAATAGTGCCTCTCTTTTAAAATATGCTAAGGCCATGATAGGTCTGTTGGCAGGTTGTGTTTTCCTCTGAGGGCTCTCTGTGTGTGTGTGTGTGTGTGTGTGTGTTGATTTTAATAAAAGACATGTGGGGGGCATAATATCATGCTCAACTGCGGTTGAAAAAATAAGCTGTTTGTCAGCTTGTAACTTAAAGCACTCTCCAAAGATGTGGAAACTTGACAAAAATTCAAGAAAAAGGATTTATAAGCAGAACTTACTCCGCATATACATGTGAGGCCCAAAGAAGAAAGCAGAAGTGCTTTGCAAAGCAGGATCTAGAGAAAATTCAGCTTTCTCTGAACACCAAGGCCTGCCTCCTGACCAGCCTGGGCAGAGGATAATGGCGACTCATTGCTATTATCATGACCTTGGGTGACCTGTGCTGGTACCGGGCAAGGCAAGGCTGCTCCCCTCTACTGAACCCTGTGAAGGCCAATATACCAGGAGAATGAAACAGCTGGGACCTTTATCATCATCCCTGTTCCTGTGTGGTTTGGTGAAATTAGCACACCAGGTAATCTGAACTACTTACCTTTTCTGATCAGTCAAATGATGATTGAAAAGATAACAGCGATGATGACCTGGACCTTTATAGGGCTGCTGGAAAGACTGTAAAAAGCATTTAGCTCAGTATGCATGACATCTCCCCTCTCCCCGGCTCACACACTTTCCCAGGGGTTCTGAGCTCAGCCTCCTTCCTTATCGCAAACTGATTCTTGTCCCAAAGCTTCAAATGCTCCAAAATCCCTTTCTCTATTTTGATGAGGATTTAAAATACATTTTGGTGGTTTAAAGAAATCACTGTCTCCTATCCTCTACTGTGAGAATGGTGACTTGGATGTGTCTGTCACGTCTGAGCAGACGGTAAACAGCTGAATTGGAGGGTTTCAGAGGTCAGTGACTCTCTGTGAGAGTCACAGACCCAGAGGGAAAAATGAGAGCTGAGTAAAAAGCTCGCACTGACTGGGTGCTGCTCTCTGGAAACTCTTCTTCTCTTGTGACAGGTCTGCTCGCCAGCCCCCAGCAAGTGCTCTGTGGCTGTGTAAGAGCTGAGCTGGGGTGTCAGGGCCACACTGTGTTTCCCAGATTAGAGCTGGTCTGTAATTTGCTTCTTAGAATGCCTGAAATGGCACCAAAGGACACTCTGCCCCTGTTCTACACCTTAACGTCCTCACACAGGCTCCGTCCCTCCTGAATGCCTGTTGAGTATGCCCCCACAACACGGCCCCAGCCACACCCCACTGCGGCACAATCCACGGCCTGGGCTAAGTCCTCTTCAGCCTTCAGATTTAAGCCAGCTGCTTAGGGAAGTTGGGTCAACTTTGTTATATGTTCTCAAAAAACAGTCCTTATTCCTGCATCCGTCTTAGGTTGCTAGTATACCTGTGTGTGTGTGTGTGTGTGTGTGTGTGTGTGCGCGCGCGCGCGCACGCGCTGTTTGGCGTATGTTTGTCTCCTCTACACACCAGAAACCCTAGGACCGTGAAGACCACGTCTGTTTTCTTCTACACTGTGTCACTCCAGGGCTGTGTCTGCCACATGGCAAGCACATGTATACTTGTTAAGTGAATAAAGTTTCAGTAATGACCCATGGGAAAGAATTATTCCCATAAGTGTTCCCAAGCCTCGTCACTTTGGATGATGCTGGCTATGTCCCCACAGCAGGAGTATTCACTGGAAGAGTGAGTACAACAGCTGGTGTCTTGGGAAAAATCAAGGCTGCTGGACGCAATCATGGTCAAGCTTTTTTTTTTATTATATTAACCTGTTGCACATGCTATGTGTGGTGCCAGCAGTGACACCCAGTAACATGAGCAGTTCTCTCTGTCCCATGCCAGTGCAGCCTGCTCTTCTGAACAACAGCACCAGACCCAGGGACAGGGCAGGTGTCAGCCTCTGTAAGTCTTCTCTGTGCAAAGCAGGTCACCTGGGCTGTTTCCCCGAAGGGAAGGACTGCCATTTCTGCTTATTCCACATTTCTTAACGCAGCCCTGTCTGGGACATACAGCAAGCACTTTATTAAGCAGTTATTAATGCTTGTCAAATACATTGCACGTATGAAAAGAGGGACCCTGCAACATACAAGCAACCCCAGACAGAGAAGCAGAGCCGGTGTTGACTTATGAGGACATGTTTTCTCTTCACGTGATTTAGAAGAGAGAAAGGCAACTGGAATAAAATTCTAATAAAATTTTTTTTAAATGTTTTCTTAGACCTACTCTAAAAAAAGAAAAGTGTTAACAGCAAATGCAATTAAGAGTGTGTGTTAATCATTTTGATACTTCTTAGCCAACTGTGAAAAATAACTCAGCTTTAACGGGTGTACTTGTTCTGTGGCACTCTCAAATATCCCCTATGGAAACTCTTTGACCTCAACACAGGCAAGCCCTCTAGATTTTTGGTGTTGTTTACTATGGAAAACCCCAAACAAGTATAAAAATGGAAAGAATAGCACAGTGAACCTCATTAACCTACTGCCTCATCTCCAGTAATTCTGAAGATGTGGTAAATCTTCATTCATCTATATCCCCACCATTTCTCCTCCTATAATTAGATTATTTTAAATCATAGGTATTACAGTGCTTCATTTATAAATATATCTATCCCAGGAGATAAGGACTGTTTTTATAACATAAAAGGTAGTTTAATTATCCCACTTTTTGAGAAATGTGGGAGCCAATTGAGTCCTTTTGATACGGACCCCAGTGATATTCAAACACTATTTCACTTTCAAAATCAAGGTTTCTGGTTTATTTTGTACATTTACTAGCACAGACTTGGAATCAGCTCTTTCTCCAAGCAGCTCTGGTTTCTATTATGGGAAATAGGATTTAAGAACTATAGCTCAGACACTCAGAATGATCGTTTGCTCTGAGTCAATAACTTTTCTAGAAATGTTCAATTAAAAAGTTAGAAAATAATTTTTAAAAGAGAAAATGGATCAGGTGTTTATAAAGTTTACACATACTTATAATTCAAATTTAAGGTAATAGGTTTTTATGCAATTTCTTTGATTTATATTTGTCTCTTTCCTCTTACACTGAAAATATTGACTTCTAACAGCATTAACATAATTACTGAGTTTCCTTGAAAATATTAAAGTCTTATGGCATTAACATAATTAACGCAATTTCTGATTTTATTTATCCTAATACATATACATGTGTATAGGCATACACATGCCTAAGTACGCACATATTGGTTGAGAATAACACTCTCAACTTAGGCATACACATGCCTAAGTACGCACATATTGGTTGAGAATAACACTCTCAGTAATACCATAAACATTATGATTACTAAAAACAGTTTATAACTACTTTGTTATTTTATTGTCCTAAGGAAGTATTCCATAAGGAGGATACAATCAAATCACTGCATTTAAAAATCACCAAATCATTTGAAACTGTTTTTCTCTCTCTGGAAAACCATCCGCTCCATAGCAAGTCAGGGTTTTTGTTTGTTTGTTTGTTTGTTTGTTTGTTTGTTTTTTGTCATTTTGACTTGGCTTAGTTGGATTTAATTTTATTTGTAATTATGTAAGGAATATATAGGATTCCAAAATATATCTGCTCAATCAGACACATGCTAATAAGTCCACCTACCACACTTACCCTTCCACTCAATCTTCTCCTCCCCAGAGTTAACCGTTCTTATAATATTAATGTTAGGTTTATTCTTTCACAGGTTCTTAAAAAGATGCAAATGCATGTGAATATATGAGTATCTTTCCCTTTCTTAGGTAAAAGGTAGCGCGGTTTACATACTTGTCCCCTGTATGCTTTTCACCTCTGATAAAATATCCAAGAGACATCTTCCTGGTGGCTTATGGAGATCTTTGGCACCCTGTTGGTCTACTCAGATTTATTGCTCTACTACTAGGCATTTGGCTAATTTCATCTTTTACTATTACAAATAGTGCTGTAATATAAGTAATCTACTGTGGATATATTTTCATATTTTTGTTTATGTATACTTGATAGGTTACTAAAAGTGGGACAGCTGTGTTAAAGGTAAATGTGGACCCTCGTTAGAGGCTCCTGAGCAAAGGAAGAAAAACTAGATGGAACCAGACTCTACGAAGCCAAAGACAGGCAGCTGAGGCAAGAAAGAAGTTGGGCAAGCTGTAACTCCAAGGAAGAGAATTCAAGAAAACAAATGAGGGTGGCACCTGTGGCTCAAAGGAGTAGGGCGCCAGCCCCATATGCCAGAGGTGGTGGGTTCAAAGCCAGCCCTGGCCAAAAACTATAAAAAAAAAAAAAAAAGAAAAGAAAACAAATGACAGGTACAAAGCCTATGGAGACCCTGCTCCTTAGCAGGAGGCCTGCCACAGGCTATCTGCCAATGAGCAGGGAACAAAAGACCTCTCATCATTTCACCTCCCTGGAGAGAGCCACTAAACTCCAAGTCTCTTTCTCCAGGGAGGTCCCACTTATGAACCTAGACACCACCTCACCAGGCATAAAATCAAACAGATATTTTCACCCACAAGTCCAAACTCCCAGGCCACCCTTTCCCCTCATATGGCAGTCTGAAGCTCTGCCCTCTGCAGAGCACAGTGTTTGGTTTTGTCCTGAGAGACCTGGGCATAGTGTGGACTGCCAATCATCAGGACGAAATCTGTCACTAACGAGGAAGAAAGAGGGTATGGGAAGAAAGGGACACTCGGTGGAAGGAGGAGCAGTCTCCTGGTTATGACTATGCCTGACCAGTGGTAGTGTTGGCCTTTGGTTTGGGCTGTGTCTGGCAGAACGGGGTGCAGAACCCCCACCTCTGACAGCACCCACAGCAGAAGACTGGTTGCCTTGTGTGGACTGAGTTTGGCAGACAAGGCTGGTCCCAGCTGGGTTTGTAAGCAGAGGCTTAATAGGCATGGACTGCAACCTGAGAGCAAGGGCAAGGTCTCCTGATTCCAACAGAACCCTCGAGCAGTGGCTTACTGGGTGTGAACCAAGCCCTGAGGGCTAGGGTGTACTCTACTGCCTCCAGAGGGGCTGGTGAGCAGAGGCTTACCAGGTGAGGACTAAGACCTACAGGCAGAGTGTGGTGCCCTGACTCTAACAGAGCCTGCAAACAGAGACTTGTCAGACAGTGGACTGAGACTGGCAGGGGGTATGGTCCCCTGACTCTGACTGGTCTGGCAAGCAGAGGCTAGCTGTGTGTGGACTGAGACCAGAGCTCCCTCTGGTTTCCAGAAGGGAATCCCTGGATTGCTCATATCCAGAGGAATTAATCAAACAGGTTACATATGAAGGATTTGAGGCACTGAGTATCTCATTGTTGTGGAAAAAAGATACAATAAAGAACAAAAGAAAATTACCAGGGGCCTTCTTCACTGAACATAACAAAAAATATTACAGGCAGAAAATAAAGAACACTCAAATAATTTCAAAACATACAATGTTAATGTACTAGAAAACAAAATATTGTTAAAATGTGAATCCTCCCAGTGAATAGAGCCACTGTTATTGTTATCAAATCTTAGCGTACAAAAACATCTAGGATAGTCCCAAGAATCTTGACAAAGAAGAAGGGCATAGGACTTCAGCCAACTGATTTTAAATCTTATCATAAAGTGACAATTACTTGTGTGCTATTAAAACTAAAATACAAACGCTAGCTATATATCCCAGCAAGTAACTTGAGCTTTTCTGTTCATAACAAAATAAAGTAGAACCTCCATAATTGACCACCTCCTTAAGTTGACCTAATTTTCATATTTGGACATGTACCACATGTATCAGTACAGTAGGCCTGGTTCCTCATATTGACCACCCTCATATGTTGGCCAGTTTGTTACAATCCCTTGAGTAGTCAACTGGCAAAGGTTCTCCCGTATACCCAGGGGAGAAGTCTTCTGTAATGTCTCTTGACAATATTTTGTTGTTTTCAGTGTGGTAGTTTTATGGGTCATTTGAAAGTATGTTACTTTCTCATTTTATTATAATGTATTTATTGCTTTTAAAACTTGATTTCAAATTATGATTGCTAGTATACAGAAATAAATTTTGTAGATTGGCTTCATAGCCAACAAGCTTACTATATTCTCTTATTAATTCTAGTATTCTTATAGATTCATTTATAACCATGTCACTTTTGAATAAAAAGTTTTAATGATTCCTTTACCCTCCATGACTTTTGTTTTATTTGTATGCCTTATTGCACTAGTTAGGACCCCCAGTACAATATTAACGAGAAGTGACAAAAGTGGACAATTTCAGATTTTATCTTTATTTTGGTCTTTGCTGGATATCTCCAAATATATTAGACACATTTCAATGTTTCAGTGTGTTGGAGTGACCTAGTCACGCATGCATAGAAGCCAGTCACTTAGGAATTGAACTTCTATTTTAAAAGTTACTGAATAATTTTCAATAGAATCCATTTAACTAACTGTTAGAGAAAAAAAAACAAACAAGATCTTTAATCAAATAGGAAATACAGATAGAAACCCTAATATTAAAAAAAAAGATAGAAACCCTAAAATTATTTGTTAGGATTTGAATTTTACTGTTAAACCTAAATACGCTAAATTTTTCTTTTTAAAATTTCAGATTGATGTAAGGGTGTAGTTAGATTACAGTGTTTGCATTTATTAGGTAGGATCCAATCTGTAGTTGAGCCCTTCACTGGGAAGTGTGCCATATACCCTTACATTGAACCTGTTAGGTAGTAGCCCACCAAACTCCCTCCTTTCTCCCTCCCCCCTCCTACCTACCCCCTTTCCCCTTCTTTGGATGTACTTGTGTTTTTCTCTTCATTCAGGAGTGCAATTGCTCATCTCTTGATTTCATATTAGTATTAAGTACCTTAGATACTTGTTCTTCCATTCTTGTGATAGTAAGGAGGATTGGGTACTTGCTTTTCCATCTTATGATACTTAGGAGGATGTTCTCCAAATCTATCCAGGTAAGTACCGCAGTTTATTAATCCATTCATGGGTTGATGGGCACTTGGATCCATTCCACATCTTGGCAATTGTGAATTGAGGGGCTATAAACAATCGAGTACAAACGTCCTTACGGTAAAATCATTTTGTTTTCTTTTGGGAAGACACATAGAGATGGGATTGCAGGGATAAATGGAAGGTCTCCTTTTAGTTTTCTGAGGACTCTCCATACTTCTTTCCAAAGAGGCTGCACTAGTTTGTAATCCTACCAACCGTGTAAAAGTGTCCCCTTCTCTCCACAACTGCACCAACATCTGCAGTTTGGGGACTTTGTGATGTGGGCTATTCTCTCGAGGGTTAAGTAAGTGATATCTCAAGGTGGTTTTAATTTGCATTTCTCTGATGATTAGGGAAGATGGTGTGCTAATTTTTTCAAGTTCAAGCACCTAGATTATAAAAACCGTATTATCTTCATGGTATACTATATGATTGTTATGGCAAAATTTTTCCCAGTAAACTTCTTGATGATTAATGAAAATAAAAGAATCATAGACTTAACTTTAATTGAGAAACAAAAGCAGCTTATAACTGCACATTTATGTCCTTGTTAATTAATTAATGTCAGTTTTTCCATTAATTTAATAAGATTTCTTTCCTGGGAGGCTTATATAACGTTGGTGATGCATTTCCAAACGATGACATCTCTGAATTTAAAAAATAAGTATTTTAGAGAAAAATGGTACTCTGCTCCTCTGGGTAATGGAACAGAGTACCTCTTTCTCTGGTTTTTTCTTGTTTTTTTAGATATTTCCTGATCTGTTTTTCTTAGGTGTGAAAACTAAGAATTACTAGTATTTTGTATTTTCAGCCAATACAAAGGGCTTGATTTGAGAAAGAAAGGGCATGGTATGGGGAAGTCTCAGCAGAGGAATGCTAAGTGAAAAAAAATAGGCAGCCTGCTCCCTAGAGCAGGAGGAAGAAGAAAATGAAGGAAAGAAAGGAGTTAGTGAGGCAGACGGATTCTGGTCTCCTCTCTTGGGTCTGAAGTCCCAGAATGGGCCAGCAGAGAGGGAAGTCCTTCCTGCTGGGGACCCTCCCAGTTCACCTCGCAGGCTGCCCTGCCTCCAAGCAGTGGTGGCCTCATCAGAGTAACAGGGGCAGGGCAGTAAGTTGGAGGGGGAGACAGGAGACGCCCAGGAGCTGTTTTCAGTGTCCCAGCACCTCCAGTCACTTACTCGGCTTGCAGTGCCAAAGCCAAGACGCCAACCTGGGCAGTTTAAACCCAGAGCCTGAATACCTACCTACCAAGCTGTGCACTGACAGCAGGCAGGTTGGGGAGAACTCCTGCTGTTTCCAAAGTGTGATGCACCTTCTTCAAACTACTAATGCTATTGCTTTCCGAACAGAGCTTAAAGGGCATCCAGGCAGGACCAAATTTCCAGAGAGGTTTATGCTCTGTCATCCAGCAAAGTACAGCTAAACCCATGTCAGGAGAAAGTATAATAGCTTTCAGTGCATTTGTTATTAAATAGGGATAAAAAATATATAGCCTAATACTCTAAAGAAGAAGTTAGAAAGGCATCAAAAAAACAAAAAACAAGAAAAGCAGGTAAGAAGAATAAAAGTAGAAAACAACTAGAAAAGAAAAATTTGCTAGCAATAAATACGCATACTGATTCTTGAAAATGCCATTCATCAAAGCAAATCTATGAAAAGCAGATCAATGGGCTCGGCGCCTATAGCTCAACCAGCTAAGGCGCCAGCCACGTACACCTAAGGTGGTGGGTTCGAATCCCCAGCCCGGACCCGCCAAACAACAATGACGGCTGCAACCAAAAAATAGCCAGGCATTGTGGTGGGTGCCTGT
>CAUYTI010025461.1:0-47419 GCA_963575145.1 Galago senegalensis | reverse complement strand
GGGCTGGGGATTCGAACCCGCCACCTTAGGTGTACGTGGCTGGCGCCTTAGCCGGTTGAGCTATAGGTGCCGAGCCTCTATGAAGGAGTTTTAACTGGTTCTAAATATAATTGGCATTAGGTAAAATCAGATAATTATCATTTAAAGTAATTAGAAAATATATTGATCTCAAAGTTGCCATAGAATCCACATACGTGTATGGGTCTCCACATTCCAGTAAGCGCAATATGAGATCAGTAAGGTTTTTTTAAAAATATTTTTTGGTTCTTTTAAAATTTCAGAATATTATAGGGGCACACAAGTTTTGGTTACATAATTTACTTTTGTACATTTCAGGTCAAAATTCTAAGTATGCCCTTCACCCAGAACGTGTGCATTAGATGTGAATCAACCCGTCACACCTCCCCTTCCCACCTACTTGAGTTCTGTTGACTTTTGCGTCCCTATGTGAGCATGAGTGTTGATTGACTAGTTCCAATTAAATATTGAGTACTTGTGGTGTTCGTTTTTCCATTATTAAGGCACTTCACTGAGAGGACTGGTCTCTAGTTCTATCCAGTTCCTACAAAAGATACTAGATCACTGTGTCTTTTGTGGCTGCATAGTATCCGTGGTATACCGACCCCCCATTCACTGATCCACGCATGCATTGATGGGCACTCGTTTCCGTATCTTCACTATTGGGAATTGTGTGATGAAGACTTTAGGGATGACTTTTCCAGGATGAGTATTTTCTAAATTTTTTGACCATTGTGTAGTAAAGAAGCATATTTTTGCACAAAAGTTCCATGAACTATGCTTGCTCTTCCTAAGAGCAAGTTTAAAAATGTTAGTCTGAAACCACTAAATTGATTCACAACCCAATAACTGATTACACTAACCTGCACTTTGATCCACAATTTTATGAGCAGCCACCAAGCTTCCTCTACCCCAAGCACAGGCTTCCTTTTCCAGGTCCTTCTCCAAATTCCCCAGAGTCCAGAGTCTGGCCAGGTCCTTCTTCCTTATCCAGGCTTGCAGATGTTTCCTACAATGGTCAGCCTACATTCCTTTAATTCCTTGATTTATTCATTTACTCACTTTTTTTCATTCCTAGAGTCATTCATTCAAAGAAACATTTACTGAATATTCAATAGGTGGCAGCCACAGGTATTATATCTAGGGCTACAGGCATAAAAACAGATCATTACACTTGAGAACTGGGTGGGGTATGCAAAGGGAATGATGAAGTTACAGAGGAGTGGCACCATGTGGTAGCTGATGGTGGGTGACTTGAATGGATTCCAGGGGTGATCTTGGTGATTTCTCCATCTAGACAATCTCTTGCAGACATCTCAGCGCCCTCCCCAAATGAGTGCTCCAGCGGGAAGTTTGTCCTGAGGCAAGAGGCCTGGTGGTGGGGAGAGGTTTGTGTGCGGAAAACTTCAGAGGGCAGTGGGGCCAGGGTGGGAAGGGTGTGATGAGGACCTAGAGTTGTTGGAGGGCTCTCAGCCCAGTGCTTTTCACCCCTAACACAGAGAGCTGATGACATTTCCAGATTTGTCATTTTCATGCTGACAGAAGATCTCATCTCTCATTGTGGCACTTCCTAAGAATTACTGCAAATAGCAAAGGAGTAAGCTTGGCACACAGGACTCCAAAGGATCACTTCTTCCTCTGAAAGCTCTAAATGAGATCACAGGCTGCTGCCCTTGACAGTGAAATCATCTGGAGTCTCGGTTTAGTTATTCATCGCTTCGTAGACTAAAATGCAGGATCTTTTTGTTTGTTTGTTTCTTTGTTTGAGACAGAATCGCTCTTTCTTGTGCAGGCTAGAGTGCAGTGGTGTTATCACAGCTCATAGCAACCATAAACTCCTGGGCTCAAGGGAGCCTCCTGCCTCAGCCTCCTAAGTAGCTGGCACTACAGGTGCACACAACCACACCCAGTTAATTGTTTCTATTTTTAATAGAGATGGGGTTTAATTCTTGCTCAGGTTGCTCTTGAACTCCTGAGTTTAATCCTCCAACCTCAGCCTCTCAGAGTTCCAGGATTACAGGCATGAGCCACCATGCCCAGCCCAAAATGCAGCATTGTTAGAACTTTAATGTACATTAAAAAATCACCTGAGACACTGGGCATGGTGGCTCACACCTGCATTCACCTGAGGAACATATGAAAAGTGTAACTCAGAGGACTTATGCCTGCCCATTGCAATTCTTAGGTCTTGGTGAACAAAACCCCAGAAATTTGCATTTTAAATATCTTCTTCAGGAAATTTTTTTTTTTAGATAGAGTCTCACTTTGTCACCCTTGGTAGAGTGCTCTGGTGTCATAGCTCACAGCAACCTCTATCTCTTGGGCTCAAGCCATTCTCTTGCCTCAGCCTCCCTAGTAGCTGGGACTACAGGCACCTGCCACAACGCCCGGCTAGGTGCTGGACAGGGTCTTGCTATAGCTCAGGCTGGTCTTGAAATCACAAGCTGAGGTGATCTGCTCACCTCGGCCTCCCTAGAGTGCTGGGATTACAGGCGTGAGCCGATGCACCAGGCCAGGAATTTTGACATCGGTATCCCTTTGAGTGCATTTAAAAAAATTTTTATCTTCTTTTTTTTAAAGAGACAGGGGGTCTCGCTGTGTTGCCCAGGCTGTTCACAAACTCATGAGCTCAAGTGATCCTCCCACCTCATCTTCCTGAGAAGCTGGGATTACAAGTGTGAGCCTCTGCAGTGGCTCTACGTTTTTAGAGTATAGGAATCAGAACACATTGGGTCTGAATAAGACCAAGACCTGGGCTTCCTGAGAGGTTGTTTCTTTTACTAACTGAAACTTTGCTTAACTAGGGACAGTCTTCTGTCAACTGACCTATTGAGGCCACTTAAAATGCCTTCCTTTTCTCTAGGATTTCAGGAATCACCACAAATTGTCCTTTGGAAGGAGAAAACTGGGATGTGAGCTGCTAGAAAAAAGACAATATAGAAGTTAATTTAATTAGCAGTGGGGCCCCAATCCCTGGGAAAAAACCAGGTCCACGTGGCAGTTTCCATAATGGCCACAAGGTGGCGACCTTCCGCACAATTTGAAGAACGCAGAGCCTTCCCATCAGGTTTAGCTTATTTTCAATATTAACTACGTCATTAGTTTTTAAAGTGAGCATTAATTTTAAAAAGATGCGAGAAGTCGTTTTCACAGGAGAGCCTTCAAATTCACAGTTCAATAAAATATTGACATGCTCTAGACGGAGGAATTTAGGGAGATTTCCACATCAGACTGCTGAAAAAAGATAAAAATCTGAGAAAAGGCTATACACAGTTTTTGCAAAATGAAAAATGTCACTCAAAGAAAGGGTTTTAAAGGTGCTCTGAAAGGTTGACTTTTTGGAGAATGCAGGTATCATTTGGTCATTAAAAAATAGAAAAGGCAACATCTGGTGAAATTTCCTTTTTATTGTTGTGTACCAGGATCAGAAAATGAAAAAGAAACAGACGGAAAATAAAAGCTCTGGATAAACGTAATGACCAGGGCAGTTGTGGACCAAAAATAATTACAGAGCTGCGGCGTGGCGGGTGCACACCTGAGCCCCTACTCCCAGCAAGTCTCTGTGCTTTGCAGACACAACCCTAATTGCCCTGGACAGTGGAGGCCAGCAGGCCTGCAGGGAGGTGAGGGAGGCCAGGTCAGCTGGAGCAGGGTGTGGGAGGCCTTGAGGACTCACCACAACGCAGTTTCAAGCCAGCAGTACAGCCTTGGAATTCTGGCAAGCCAAGCCATAGGCAAGGTCACTGCAGGCCTATGACCTCAAGGACAGAGCAGCCAGTGGTTGGGGTTTACACTGAGGCTGAGGGTACCTTTCCATAGGGATAGTCTGCAGAATATAGCAAAGGGCTCAGACCAGTGGAGAGTGCTGGGGGCAGGACTGCTGGTCACTCAGCGGGCCCTGTATGTGTCTGTGCACACTCACTGCAGACAGCACGTCCTGCCAGAGCCCCGGCACTGTGGGTGCCCCCAATTCATCTGAATGCAGGAGCAGTGTGTCTAGAGGGTTAGCAGGAAGGGCATGTACAGGGGTAAAAATCACATCCTCAGTTTCCAAGGGCACCTCAAGAACTTGGCCTCACATCCTACCCTCTTGTTTCAGCCTTATCTGGGAGGGGAAACCCTGGAAGGCATGAGGACACTATTAAAGGAGGCAGGGGGCCACCAGGAGACGACAGGTGGGAGGGTGGACGGCAGTGGCACTGCGTGGAGATCCACCCCTCTGCCCTCCCCCGTCAGCCCATGTGCTCTTTGTCAGGATGGGGAGTGGTAGGAGGGGGCAGGCTCTTGTCAAGAAGAGTGACAAGAGATCTGAGGGGGGCTGGTTTCCTAGTGATGTGGGGAATGTGGGAGAGATGCCTGAGACATTTCTCTTCTTTCTTCTCTTAGATTCCCAGAGCAGCATCTGGGATTGTAGATTCCTGGGCGTCACCCTTCTTTGCAGAATATGCCTTCCCCTCTCCAGGAGAAAGTAGGACAGAGTAGGGCTTTGGCAAAGGCCTTAAGGTCCTGGTTGTTTTAAGGGACAGTTGTCCCTTGGTTTTCCTCTGATCAGGCCAGCTCACTGCAGGGAAAATCAGACAAGAGCTGGGGCAGAAAGCAGGACTGACGTTCCCAGGCAAAAAGTGTCCCTCTAGAACCATATTCCATGGGGACCTTCTCTGTGGTGCTGGGTGGAGGAGACACTTGCATGGTGGAGGAGAAAGGAGAGTTCAGAGGTTTTCCTGTTGGCAAGATCCTTTTTCCATTGCATTACCTGTAGGGCTGCCCGAAGCTGGACACAGAGAGAGCTCACACTTGCAGACTGCCACGTGATTGCTAGATTGTGTTCAACGTAAAATATAGCAGAACATACGCAGGCAAGCAGCCTACTTAGTGAAATGAAGGTAAAAAAATATTTCACATCAGGTGTGATAAATACCTTATTTTTAGGGTATGTGAGTCACTGACATGGGCTGATTGATTTACGGTCACACAGTCAACTGTTAGGGCCAAGACTGGGCAAATGTAGAGGGGGTTAGTTTTAAGAAACAATTTTGATATCCTTGTTTATTTTTACCTTGCATGGTAGATTTCATGTTTGAAGATGAGGTTTCTGATCCAGAGGAGGAAGGTTGGTGGGGAGAGTGCAGTGGAGGTGTGTGGGTGTGTCCTCTCTCTGGTTGGGTCCCTGTGTCATGGACAGCACAGGGCAGGCAGTCAGGCCAGTGGGCACAGTGGGAGGAAGGCGGTGGGCTCGCCCAGGGGCTGGTTAGCCCAGCCTCTCAGCTGCCCCATACGCACTTACCCACCCCCTCCTACCCAGCACAATCACATGCCTGAGTGTCAATAGGAAAAGTTTTGCCTTAAGTGAGACATCATTGTAAGTCTAAATGGCTCACCTGTAAAGTAAGTAATAAAGAAAATTTCTCTGTAAATATTTAGGGACATTAAACTAAATATTTAGTTTCAATGAATAATAAACTAAACATACCATTCTCAGATCAAAGCAGCACTTCTTACCTGAGTTACTTGTTGTTAGTTTTTTTTTAAAATAATGATCTCTTAAGAGAATAATGCTTCCTTTGAAACAGATGTTGTGTTGACTGGTGGTCACATTTCCAGAATCTTAGGCATTTTAGTATCACTGTAGGTAATTAGCTGCATTGCTGTAATTTCCAGCTACTGTGGCTTTGAGTTCATCCGGCTGCCACGGAAATATTGGCTTCACAGGAAACTTGCTGAACAGCCCATGTGTCGGATGCCTAGGCAAGGCCACAGAGCAACAGTGCGCAGCACACTCCGTGATGGAGGTAGAGTGACCACCTACTTTATTACCTAAATGGGGATGCTTTGTGACTCAAGAGAGCCCCTATTAATAATCAATCCAGGAAACAGGTAAACGGGGGCAAGATTTTTTCCTTCAAAGGTGTTTCACAAAAAGGAGAGAGACATCGACATAAAAATAGATACAGATATAAATAGCAATATTATTCCAGTCTTCATGAAGTTTCTCATATTCTAGGCCATTCCAAGTTCCTTTTTTTTAAAAAACAGCAATAAATTACTCTTCAGAAAAGATACATTCCCTGAAATGATTCAATCACTGTTAGTTTTACATTATGGAGAGGAACCAATGAGAATGAGTTTTAAAAAGGAAACATAGAAATTTGACAAGATGTACTGAATACTAATTTGAAACTAGGAGATGAACAACCACAGGCCCACATAAGAGAAAAACACGATTACATTCAGGTAGGACGGAGGAGGGAAAGGTAGAGGGATTGGTAAGTTTCCACTTACTAAAGGGTACAATATAGGGGTGTGTGGGACACCTCCTAGCTGAAGGACTCAACTACAACTCAATGCTGCCTAACAAATGTGGACAACGTAACTCAATTGTACGTACCCTTACATTAATCTGAAATACATTGGAGAAAAAAGAAATTTGCCACAGATTTAGCCATTATTCCTCAGGGAAGTCCCTCAAACTTTAGGAAAGTGGTTGTGTTGCATCTTGTAGGAGGAATGGAACTGTACCGCCGTGAAAGTTCATGATTTCCAAAAGTGCTGTGTGTCAACCAACTGAAGAGTGAAGATGCTCGGGACAACTTGGTAGAAGATCACAAACTGGCCATGGTGGTGAAAGAGACAATGGGGGGGGGGCGGGGAATATGTTGGAGAATAAACAGAATAATTCTGCAATATGAGAATGGAAGAACATGTCTAAATTAAGTATTATTTTATGTAATATGATTTTTAATAGCAACATATAATTTAATTGACAAATATTATGAGTAGACACTGGAATAAATACTTTATTCATATCTGTAACAGTTTATATATTCAAAATGTGCCTCCAGCCAAGAACACAGTAAGTAAGGCAAGCTGACAGCCATCAGAATGGGAGAAGATTTTTGCAGGTTATGTGTCCGACAAAGGTTTAATAACCAGAATCCATAGAGAACTTTCCTTCTGTCTTAACACCCAGATCGTGCATCTTTCCCCTTCTGTTAGAAACTGAAAGCTCCTTGTGGGTAGCGATGATTTCTCATGTATTTTTATATTTCTGGTTCTAAGAACAGTGCCTGGTACACAGTAGGTGCTCAGTAAATGTTTCACCAGTGAATGAATTTGAAAGCCTGGGCTCTCCCCAACACAAGTCCAGAACCATCAATCTCCTTTCACAATGCTCATGGCCTCTGGCCCTGAGGACCCTGGGGGTTCAGAAGGCAGAATTCATGACTTATGTTTCTCAGCTTCAGTTAATATCTGGGTCTGCAGACTGTCCTCCACGTAGAATTAAATTAACTTGAAAAGAAAGTGCAAGTACCTTGTTTGAAAATCGGTTCCATTTGCCTGGCAATTTAATTTTCAGCCCAGATATGATTTGGTCTCCCTGGTGGATGATGTCTGCTTTTCATTTGCTGGGGGCTTCCCACAAGGTCCCAGGACATGGCAGGAGGCTGCAGGCAGGACAGCAGGCAGCCTTGATGGCCAGGCCCCTTGCATATTTGTTAACTGTGGAGTCACAGGGCTCCTTCGCCTGCTGCAATGGCTCCACTTGAAGAAGGACGGTGTGCTTTCTGTCTTGCTAAGCTTCTTACATTACTTTTTAAACGTTTTGCCTTTGGTACGTGCCCAAGCTCCACACATTTTTTCCCCCTTAATTTTTAAACCCACGTACACTTCAAGGGAAATTGAATCCATATGTTTCTGATTCATTTACACACAACTCATCAAAATGTTGTTTTAAAAGAGCCAAACTCAAATCCTGTGGGGTTCAAGTGGGTTTCTAACTTGGCTGAAGGCTCTCCCTTCCCTGATCAGGGCTGAATATAGGAAGACCTGCCAGGGTGAAATAGGAACCCTCACACCTCCCAGAAGGTGAAAGAAAAGTACCGTTCTTTAAGGCTCAGCTGTGCAGAGCCTAGTGACTTCTTACCTCACAGTCAGCCTTCATCTGCACAGCTGCCATGGCCTGTGCTGTCTTAGTCCAAAATGTGTAGAGAAAGCCAACAGGAAAAAGAGCTCTTTACCTTGGCCTGGCCAAACTGGAATGATCAGAAATCTTCTAGGGAGACTACTTATGCATGCTATTCTGCCTGATCGTAGACTCATAAAATCATAGAGCTGGCAGGAACCCTGCAAAATCATGTTCCTACCTTCACACAGGCCTTGGAAAATTCCTAAGCAAACAGCAAAGCTATCCTAATTACTGCCACAGTGATGTTATATGGCAAAGTCCAGCTCTTATTTCCTTGCAGGTAATTCTGACCAAAACTCAACTCCCAATGTCAGTCAAATTTAGATACACATACAAGGTTTGTATTCTTACCCACAACTAAATACTTGAGATTTTACTAGTCCTTAGATAATGATCTGTGAACTTGGCCCATTGTGCCGTTTGGTTTCCAATAACCTTTGGAATTAGCACACAGGCCAGGGCAGCCAGCAACATGGGGCCTTGTCTGGGGTGAAAAATTGTTTCCTTTGGCCTGAGTTGATCCTGCAGCTGGAATGGTCGAAAGAACTGTTAGCATCTGGACATCTCCACCATAAAAATTTCCAAGGCAATCAGCATAAAAAGCAATGGTTGGGGTTCCATGCTTCAGTTTCTAACATAGACAATGGGAATACCAGATGTTTTACGTACCATTGGAAGATTGGCTGCGTGGCACAAAGGTGAGCAGGAATTTGCCCAACTTCCAAGAGGGCTCAAGACTCTGAAAGCTGTGCATTTGCTAGTTGTCAGAAGGGCCCTCAAACATAGAAGTGTCTGACTGACAACCTAAAAGAATGGGTGAACTTTCCAGAAGACTTTTTGATTAATGCCAATTAATGTAACTGCTCTGAAATAGTGGGGGTCTCATTAGTATCAAGAAGTTCTGTTAGTTGGCATCAAAATGGCATCAGGTATTCAGCTAAGTTCCTGCTTTCCCCAAGGGCTACCAGCCCGGCTCAATTTGCCTAGGGGCTTTTGACTCTACAATCTCTTCCAACATTAAACAAGTGAATCCTGGGTACCCTGGTGGGTTCACAAGCCCTGACAGATGTTTCTTTGCAAAAACATGCAGCCCTAACATCCCTTACAAACCTTAAGTGGTTGACATTCTCTCTCTCTCTCTGAGCTTTCTCCACATTGTTTATTTACCCATTTTGCTTAAACTCAAATTAAGTGCTTTGCTAGGCTTGGCCCTAAAATAGCATCATATAGATATGTTTTAGGTTTTTGAAATTTGTTTATTAGTGTTTTTGTTTTTCTCTCTTTTCTTTCAAGGTTAGAACTGTTATAGTGGTCATAGACTATTCCTCTGGGTGATTCTTTTGTGGCGTCATATTTTGATATAAATTTATTATGACGGGTTGGTTGGTGTAGCTGAAAATGAAGGTACAATGGAATATTTAACAAGGGCACACTCCATATAGGCTCTAGAAGGCAGCTTTTAAAATCAGCTGAATCACTTAGCAATGTATTAGACAAGAATGCATTCATTTCTAAGTATCCAGAGTATAAATAAAGGAAATTATTTTCACAAGATCCTGTAATTGTTATAGTGATAGGATTATATCCTCCAAAAGTTGTAGTTAAAAATAGGATTTGTGCCCTAGCCCTTATTTTGAAAAGTCTTAATGGTAAAAATAGGAGCTACCCTGTGGTGTCCTGATACCTGTCCAGCCTCATGATTAGTGCATTACTTACATCATCTTATTAAATCAAAACAACCAGGTGAGGTGGAAATTGTCACATCTATTGTACAGATGAGCACACTGAGGCTCATGGGAGTTGAGTAATTTGTTCAAGAAACAGGGTCAGTAAATGGAAGAAAAGAGATTCAGATCAAGCTTCTCTGATTCCCAAGCCTGCAGGGAAATTAAAAAAAAAAAAACATGAAGTAAAATGCAATAAAATAAAAATAGCTCAGAAATATTAAGCAGTGCTGGCAAGTTCTACGTAGTGCACTCTGAGTATTTGAAATAATTTTAGAAGAAAAAAAGAGTTTTTCAAACGTTAGGTGTTTTGGGTTCTTTGTGAATGTCACAGGTAAAATTTAGGATGTAGCTGAAGAGCCACTTCCCATGCGATGCCCTCTCTGATCTGCAGGAGGGGCCCCTCTCTTTCTTCTCTACAGAGCACGCTCCCCTTTCTTTCCCTACTGCCCTTTACGTGCTGTATTTTTGTCTCTGGGTCTTGCTTTTCTGCCAGGCTATCCTTCCATCAGGGAAGGGACCGTGTTCTGTGGTATCCCAGGGCCTGGCACAGTGCCGCACCTGGAGTGGATGCTCTTTGGAAGGTGTAGGTACGTGGGGACATTGAAGAGGCCACTCAGCATGGTAGGAAACAGGGAGGTAGTAGAAAAGGAGGAGGAGGAGGATGTTCAGAGTCTTTGGGGGCAAGTCAGTGAGGCTTGAGGGCTGATTAGACTGATGATGTTCATGACATGGGAAGCCAGTGAAAGAAACACTATGACATAATCATTTTTCCATATTGAAAAGTGACTTTATAAGTAATGGAAAGAATGGTGTGGGAAAGGGAGGAAGACAGCATGGTAGGAAGTGTTCCTAATACCTGCTTCTCAAGTCTGGTTCTGATGGCTACAGTCTGGGTTCTTGTAAATTCACTCTGCTGATGATACCAGGATATAGGGCTGTAGAGATGTGTTTTTCTCCCAGCCCAGATGTGCAGACTGCCCCTTACAAGGTAGCCAAGACACATTGAGGTTGGAGGACATGCAAAGCCTTCTGGTCCAGGGGCATGCCACTGTCAAAGCAAAAGCCCCCACCCCAGGGGACACTGCTGTGGGAGTAGGCACTCTGCGGGAGGGGTGTCCACCCTCCAGGCTCACTACCACTCTCACTACCAGCCACCTGAGGTCCCCCTGAAGCTTCTCTCACCTCCCCAGGAGAAATTCAGAGAATATCTGGTGAGACCTGTAGAGTTTCTCCTGCAGGGGTAGCCAAAGAACATAGCATCTAGGGTCCTAGAGACAGGCTCTCTGAGTTTGCCTCTCAGCTCCTGAACTGGGCAGCTGAAGGGTATTGGCATGTGACTGAGGGCTGCGCCTTAATTGTTTTGTCTATAAAACCACCTCTCCGGGGTGTTTTGAGTAAATATGTGGAAAGTACCTAGAACACTGTGGGGCACATATTAAATGTTCAGTAAATGATACTTTATTGTAATTTCATCCCCTGGGGGCTCCTTCTAACTCATACAGCTGCACTGATCGCATAACTCTGGCTTGGGTACCGATGGGGACATAGGACATGGGATACTTTCCAGCAGCTGGCCTGGAGGGACAAGTCCAAGATATCTTCTACAAACAATGTTCTATGAGGGTCTTAGGAAAGCCCGAAGTGGCTTTGTCCCAAGAAATCACTCACCTATAAGTACTGATGGGAGTATGCTGGAAGCAAAGCTTAGGACCAGGTGGCATAGGAAGATGTTTGTTGTAATTGTTGCTGCCCTACAGACAGAGCAGCTAGGGGCTCAGGAGCAGCAAGCAAGCGCTATGTCCCCCCACCACCCCCTGACACCAGCAGGGGGCGAGCTGCAGGTAGGGCGTGAGCAGCTTTGCCTGTCAACCGCTTCTCAGTGTGCTAGCATGACAGGGGCAAGAAGTTTGTGATTTGCTTTTTCAAAAATTAAGATAAAATACAGATAACAGATGCTTTCCATTTTAACCATTTGAAGGGTACAGTTCAGTGCTACTACATACATTCATAATGCAATCGCCACCACTACTTAGTTTCAGAACATTCTTGTCTCGCCCAACAAAACCCCCATATTCACTAAGCAGTCACTCCCATTTCCCCCCTTCTCTTAGCCCTGGCAACCAAAATTCTGAATTTTGTCTCCATGGATTTTCCTAATTGCATATTTTATATAAATGGCATCATACAATATGTGGCCATTTGTGTCTGTCGGCTTTCACAGAGCGTAATGTTTCAAGGTTCATCCAAGTTGCAGTATGTTTTAGTACTTCTTTTTATAGCTGAATAATACATTGTATGGATGTACCATACTTTGCTTATCCATTCATCACGACTGGGTTTGGGGGAAATTGGCCAACCTCTCTCCTTACACAAAACTGGCCCGCGGTTACCAAGGGAGTCCTGTTTTTTCAGGCTTTCACGTTTTCAAGACTTGCCAGGAATCCAGATAGTATGAGATATTTCCTAATTTTTAAACGCTGTCCATGATTTTAAATTTTTAGAAAAATCACGATGTGCGCCATTTTATATGTGCCAAAGGAAAAAAAAAATGTCTTCAGGTAGGATCTGGCTCTCAGGTCACCAGTTAGCCATTCTGGTGAGCCTTCTCTACCAAACAGCCTCTCCTGGTGACATATTCAGTGTCATTTGTCTTTATTTTATTATCAGACAGAATTTTTCCAGCGTCTTTCTATGTAGGTGGTTCAATATGTTGCCTTATAATATAAAATAGGTGTGATATTTGCAGAGAAATTTCTAGCTAGACTTTGGGCTATGTAGACTACTAAGAACTAAGAAAATAATGCTTACTAAGAACTTACTTATTTAGACAAAAAAGATCAAAACCTTGCTATGCCGTGCTTTGTTCAAAATGAATGCTGTTGGCTGGTCCCAGCACAGTCTTTTGGTACAATCCAATTGACACTCTTCTACTTTCAAAACACAGTACATGACACAGGTGGACAAGCAAACATAATTAAACACTGGCCCAGATAGGGTTTTCCTTAATTAGTTGTGAGTTTCTATAATGAAAATACCTGGAGATTTATCTGACTTCAAAGTCCCATTAAAGCTGTGTTGCTTTTGTTGCTTTGAAAATTTGGGAGTTTAGGACTCCTCGCCTCATGCTTCTTAATGATGATAATTATATGATATGCTTAAAAGTGCTTTTGATCTTGGCCTCTCAAAGCACTCAAGTGAGGCAGCAATTCCCTCAACCCCACTCTGAAGCAGGCCTTCCTTGTTTACGGGCAATGTGTGCTGACACATGTGTTGTAGCCATTGCGGTTTCTGGGAGAACGTGCCAGCAGCATCAGTGAAAACGCACAGTTGCACAGCTCAACCCTCCAACCTTCATATTAATTTCTAGAATTAATTGTAACTCCTCATTCTTGGGTGGTGTTTTATGTAGCCCTTTATCTCATTGAAACAATAACACAATTTTATAGAGGAACAAAATAGCGCAGCCCCCACTGCACTTATAAAATAGGTAATTAAATTTTTCCTTACTTTTCTTTTTCTCTTTTCTGACGGTTTCTTAGAAGGCAGTTCGCCAACCAGGTGACAGGTGAACTGGGTAAATCTCATCTCAGGCTACAAGGAACAATTCCCTAACTTTCCTGCAGTGCCCAACCTTGTTAATGAAACAATTCGGAGCATAGTGAATTTCTTTATGCATTTTTACTGATTTTGTTGACTTTATGCCTTGCTAGAATGTTAGCGTCTATGTTTTTTTTTCATCCCTGGGGCAGGCTCCAAGTAAGGGTTAATATCTAATATGGAAAAATGAATTTAAAGTTATGAAATTAAATCTTGATTCGGACATAGACCTTTCCTAAGAAATAAACTCTCTCATGGGCAGGTTGAAGTTAAGTGAGATTCTCTTTTAACTGCGATTTGAATTTATACTTCTTTACCTAAAATTACTCAGTAAATAGTAGATTTGAGCAGCGAGCTCATGGGCCTAATTTGGGGAGACCTCTCAAGACATACACAGAAGAGAACTAGATATTTTGACATTAAGAATAAAACAAGAGGAGCTCACTTGATTTTTCACAGGCATATCTTAGAGTGCCCTCCCAGTCTCCTAATGCTCTCTCTAAGGCAGAGAGAGTCAGGATACACTGACAGCAGGGCTAAGTGTGATGAGCACATGTAATCATGAGGTTCTAGTGCATTTAGAGAGGTTGGTGTAAGCAAAGCATATTCATTTTATAGATCTAGACCCCTGGAGAAGTTGCAGAATTAGTCAATGAAATTTAAGAGCAAAGTAAATAAAGCACATAATAAAACACAGGCCACACTTAAAATTTGCTAAACATGGACTAAGAGTAACAATGTGATGGTTGTAATGACTCTGCTCTGAGCATTCATCTAAAATGTACTTTTTTAATTTCAAAGACTCTAATAATGCTATTTTCTGTGTGGTAGGAGTTTTGTAAAGATATGAAAAAAGAATGGCTAATATTTACTATATTCCTTTACTATGTGCCAGAATTATTCTAAGCTCTTGAGACATAATCTTCACCTCAGCCCTGCAGTTTAGGTATTGTTTCTCTAGTTCAGAGACACAGAAACTGAGATGCAGAAAGGTTAACTAACTTGCTAGAGGACAATGTTAATAAAGGAGCCAGGATTATTGCTCAGAGCTGTCTAAGGCCAAAGCTTACATTCTTATCTAGCAGATTATTCCGGAGGTTGCAATTTTAGCTGGAAGGCAGGGGACCTGGAACCAATAATGTTAGCACAAGAAAAATCCATCTCATATATTGGTCTTTCTACGGGAAGTAAACATACACGTATGCGTGCACACACACAAACACACGCACACAGACTATGCTATTGTGTTTGTAAGGCTGAGAAAGTATACTCTGTAGATGAGCCTCAGGATTTAAAGATATCATAGCATTAAATAAATACTTGAAACACAGTCAATAACCAAGTATTAGACACAATAACATAGGTCCTTTCTGAAATTTGGTCATTCTGATCCTTTAAAAAAGCAAAACCTGGGTGGTGCCTGTGGCTCAGTGAGTAGGGCACTGGCCCCATATGCCAAGGGTGGTGGGTTCAAACCTGACCTCTGCCAAACTTGACCTGCAACAAAAAAATAGCCTGGCATTGTGGGGGGCACCTGTAGTCCCAGCTACTCAGGAGGCTGAGGCAAGAGAATCACCTAATCCTAAGAGCTGGAGGTTGCTGTGAGCTGTGATGCCATGGCATTCTACCGAGGGTGACAAAGTGACACTATTTCTATAAAAAAAAAAAAAAAAAAAGCAAAACCTGAAAAGTAGAGGGCCAAGATGGTGGACTAGAAGTAGCCTACACATGCTACACTCAAGGAGAGGGACAAAAGCTGCAAGTGGATGCCCATCTACAGGTGGAACCCCGTGAAAAGAGCATTTTAAATCATCAGAGAACCAATGGGAGACACTCAGAGTGAAGGAGACAGGGATAGGGATTCCCACTCACTAAGACTGGAAGGGACTTGAGGGAGACCCCTACATGTGGCGAAGTGATAAAGGAGAGAACCCTGGGGCTCCATGCTCCCCACATGGACAGTGTAACTTGAGCTTTGGGCTCCCCTTGTCCTTGTCAGCACCAAGAGTCTCCATGCTGATAGGACAACTGCTTGGAGATTGTATAGTGAAGTCACATTAGAAAGCAAGCTCAGCCAGGGACCTGCTGGCCTTGGTTCCCAGGTTCCTGCAGCTGATGCCACTCTGAGCTCTCAGTCTATGTAGGAATTGGCTTCAGTGCAGTTGCTCGAACATCACCTTTTGCTCGGCCAAGAAGGAAGCAGGGGAAAGCAGAGGCACTCACATGCCCATGACAGGAGCCAAGCACACCCTCCACCAGGGAACTCTAATGGAGATTTAGAGGTACCATAATAGCAGCCTTGGTGGGACCTGGGTGAGGAGAAAGCCACATGTGTCCAGAGACCAGCCCCTGTGGCCCTGCATGAACCAGTGAAACAGGCTCCCCAATCCCATGTGCTGCTGTATTAAGCTCCATGCCCCTACAGACTCAAGCACCAGGCAGAGCTCCATGACCCCACAGATCCACATTCTGTGTGGCCTCTTATGCCAACTAGAAGGCCATAACCCCATGACTCCACATGATGCCTTGCCTGTGGTCCAGCTCTCCACTACTGACCCACTAGTTACAAACTCCCCCTATCATGTACTGCAATCACATTAAATGGAGTAAACTCCTAAAGCCCTGACACTGAGACCACTACCTAGATAGACTTGTCAAACAGTCACTGCCAATACAGTGGGAAGACCAGGGCAGAGAAACCCTACTGCAACTATTGCCTCAGTAGGGAGGGACTCTCCCAACCCCCTACTCTAGCTTCCAATAGTAGTCTAGGGACAAAACCACCATTTCACAAGAAGATTCCTCATCCCTGGCCCAGGACCTGCAATGTACCCATCAAAGTCCTGTAACCTGTTCTAGTGCTGAACATAGTCCTTGGATGGCTCATAATCCTGCACAGGTGGTAGCCAAGATCATGCCATGCACGGGCCTGGAAAGAGACTTGCACAGCCCTCTGCTTAAGCTTTCCACAGTGATCTGGGGACCAAATCACCAATCTAAACAAATATCCCCTGGCATCAGCTCAGACTATGACAGTCACTGGGGATGAGGACACCCCTGAGAACAACTGTGTTACAGGTGGCTCTCAGTGCATCCACCCTTCTCTTACAACATTAATTCTCTGGAGTAAGACAAAAATACTATTTAGGAATCCCTTTTCCTTCTCACCAAGTAGGGAAGTTCTAAGAAAAAGAGAATAGGTGCACACATACAAAATAAGGTACTTTGACACTCTGAAAAGATGCACAACTTATCCACAACAACAGACCCCAACAAAAAGCAATTGTCAAAATGTGGGAAATTGAATTTATAATGTGAATGGAAAACAAGATGAATGCAATTGAAAGAAACTTGAAAACCAATACAAAGAAATAAAAAAATATTTCAGGATGCAAATGAAAAACTCACTAAAGAGATAGAAAACATAAGAAAGGATGTAACAGAAATGGAAGAATCATTATGAAACTACAAAATGCAGCAGAAAGCTTCAACTTAGCAGAAGAATCTTCACACTTGAAGACAATGTTTTCAAACTAAACCAGTAAGTCAAAGATGCAGAAAAAAGAATTAACAATCACTCAGAGAAACATGAGATTATGTGAAATGAGCCACTATGTGAATTATATGTATCCTCGAGGAAGAAGAAAAACCAAAAACATGGAAAACCTATTTGAGGGCATGATTGAGAACATTTCTCTGGTATTGCCAGATTCAGATACAAGATGGTCATTAAACATTTGGAAGATTTATAGCAAATAAGATATCTCCAAGACACATAATCAGCAACCTGGCCAAATATAAAATGAAGGGGGAAATTGCATAAGCTGCAAGGTAAAAACAACAACTAACCTACAAAGCAAAATCTGTTAGGCTAACTCCAGATTTTTCAGCATCATCCTTACAAATCAGAAGGAATTGGGGCCCCATTTTTAATTTTCCTAAACAGAACAACTTCCAGCTAAGAATTTTGTATATAGCTAAAATAAGTTTCATAAATGATGGAGAAATAAAAACTTTTCCAGAAAGACAAACATTAACAGAATCTGTCACTATTATGCATGCGATAGCACTATAGTTACTTACTAGTATAAAATCACCCCAAATTAGAGCTCACAGCTCCTATAAAGAAATGACAAAAAGAGAAAATAAAACAATAAGGTTTTATCCAAGAGGACAAACAGAATAGCATTCTACATATCAATACTAATACTGAACATGGATTGTCTGAATGCCCCACTTAAATGACATATACTGGGTGAATAGTTGAAAAAATGTAGGACCTGTATTTCCTGTCTCCAAGAAATACATCTAAACCACAAGGACACACATAGCCTAAAGGTAAAGGGATTAAAAAAATGTTTCATGCAAATGGATACCAAAAGTGAGCAGGTATACCCGTATTTATATCAGATAAAATAGACTTTAATCACTAGTGGTAAAAACAAAGAGAGATTGGCGTAATATAATGATAATGGGTGCAATTCAACAAGAAGACGTAACAATCTGATATACATTGTATATGCACCTAACTCAGAAGCTCTGTTTTATGAAGCAGATTTTTCTAGCTCTAAGCAAAGAAATAAAAAGTAGCATCTTAATTGCTGGAGACTTCAACACTTCACTGAAGAACAAGACAGAAGCAGAAAATGAATAAAGAAACACTGGACTTAAATAGGACTCTAGAATGAATAGGCCTAACAGACATTTACGGAACATTCTACCCCAAACTACTGAATATACATTCTTCTTACTGACACATTGGATATTTTCTAAGATTGATCATATCTTAGGTCACAAAAAAGTCTCAGTAAATTCAAAAAATCAAAATCATATTATATATCTTCTTAGACCACAGCAGAATAAAACTAGAAATGAATTCCAAGAAAAGCAATCAAATCTACACAAAGTCATGGAAATTAAAAAATCTGCTGTTGAATGATCCTTAGGTCAATCATGAAATGATGGAAATCAAGATTCCTTGAACTGAATGAAGAAAGGGACAAAGCTTTCAAAATCAAAGGGATACCACAAAAGCAATCCCAGTGAGAAAATTTATAGACTTAAAGGCCTAAATCAAAAGGACAGAAAGAGCATAACTTAGCAACCTGCTCCTGAATGACCCTTAGGTTAATGAGGAAATAGAGGAAATAAAAAATTTTTTTGAAATTTATGTCAAAGATGACACAAGCTTCCAAAAATCCATGGAATGCAGACAGAGTAGTGGTAAGAGAGGAGTTTATAACCTTAAATACTGATATCAATAAGCAAGAAAAATTACAAATAGGAACAAAGTCATAGCTCAAGGAACTAGAAAAAGGTGAACAAATCAGACCCAAAGTCAGCAGAAGAAAAGAAATAACAAAGCTCAGAGCAGAAATAAACAAAATGGAAACCAAAAAAAGGGCAAAGGATTAATGAAACAAGAAGTTAGTTCTTTGAGAAGATAAGCAAAATTGGTAGGCCACTAGTCAGATTAGCCAGAAATAGAAGAGAAAGCACTCAAATAACCTCAGTCAAAAATGAAAAAGGAGGCATTGCCAATTGCTACTGCAGAAATACAAAATTTCATCCATGAATACTATGAAAACCTAAACAAACTAGAAACCTAGAAGAAATGGATACATTTTGGGAACCACATAACCTCATAAGCCTGAATCAGGAAGAAACGGAACAGACCAATAATAAGCAGTGAGACTGAAGAATTAATTTAAAAATCCCCAACAAAAAAAAGCCCCAGGCCAGATGAATTCACAGCTGAATTTTGCCAGATCTACAAAGAAGAACTGGTACCATGGGGAAGCAAGCGTTGTTCAATGTATGCAAATCAATAATCATGATTGCCATGTAAACAGAAACAAAAACAAAGACTATATGATCATTTCAACAGACATAGAAAAGGCATTCAATAAAATCTTGGGTGGGACTGGGGAAAAGGCATTCAATAAAATATCCTTTCATGATAAAAATGCTCAGTAAAGTAGGTGTAGAAGGAACATGCCTCAAAATTATAAATGCTGTATATGACAAACACACAGCCAACATGATACTGAAGGGTGAAAAGTTGAAAGCGTTCCCCCTAAGACTGGAGCAAGACAAGGGTACCCACTTCTATTCAATATGGATGGTATTGAAAGTCCTGGCCAGGGCAATTAGGCAAGAGAAAGAAATAAAGGGCACCCAAATTGGGAAAAAGGAGGTCAAACTATTCCTGTTTGCTGATAATATGATCTTATTTCTAGAAAATCCTAAAGCTTCCACCCAAAGACCCCTAGATTTCACACGTAAATTTAGTGAAGTTCCAGGTTACAAAATCAGTGTACACAAATTAGTAGCATTTCTATATACTAATGACAATGATGCTGAGGGTCAAATCAGGGACTCAATACCATTCATAATAGCTACAAAAAATAAAATACCTGAGAATATACTTAATCAAAGAAGTGAAAGGTCTCTACAAGGAGAACTGTAATACAAAACATCCCTTGCTCATGAATAGGTAAAATCAGTATTGTTAACATTCCACACTGCCCAATGGCGACTTTCGGATTCAATGCAACCTACCAAATATCTGTCATATTTTACAGATCTAGAAAACATAATCCTCAGCTGCATCTGGAACCCAAAACTGTCAACATAGCCAAAGAAATTGTAAGCACAAAGAACAAATCTTGAGGCATCACATTACCTGATTTCAAATTATACTATAAGGCTATATAGTAACCAAAACAGCATGATAGTAATATAGAGACATAGACCCATGGAATGGAATAGAGAACCCAGAAATAACAACATCTACTGACTACTGACTGATCCTCAATAAAGCAGACAACAACATACATTGGGGAAAGGAAGTCCCATTCAATAAATGATTCTGGGAAAATAGGACAGCCACATGCGGGATAATGAAACAAGACTTTTATCTTTTGCCATATCAAAAATTAATTCAAGATGAATAAAGATTTAAATGTAAGGCATAAAATTATAAAAATACTGGAAGAACCTCTTTTAGATATTGACTTAGGCCAAGAATATATGATTAAGACCCCACAGGCAATCACAGCAACAACAAAACTAAATAAATGGGACTTAAATTAAAAGGCTTTTGCATATAAGAAGTACTAGTCAACAAACTGAATGGACAACCTACAGAATAGGAGATAATACTGGCAAACCATACATCTGACAAAGGACTAATATCCAGAATCTACGAAGAATTCAAACAAATCAGCAAGTGGGCAAAAGATATGGACAGGAGTTTTTTGAGAGAAGATAGACAAAAGGCCAACAAATATATAAAAATAATACTTAACCTTACTAATCATCAGAGAAATGCAAATTAAAACTCCAATGAGATACCACCCTATCCCTATAAATAGCCATTATTAAAAAGTCAAAAAACAATGGATGCTGGCATGGATGTAGTGCAAAAGGAACACTTATATTTTACTGATGGAACTACAAATTAGTTCAACCTCTATGGAAAACAGTATGGAGATTCCTCAAAGAAATAAATGTAGTCCTATCATTTGGTCCAGCAATCCCACTGCTGGGTATCTACCCAAAGAAAGAAGTCACTTAATAAAAAAACACACCTACACTCAAATGTTTATTGTAGCACAATTCATAGTTGCAAATATGTGGAATGAACCTAAGTGCCTATTGATTCATGAGTGGGTAAAGAAAATGTGGTGTATAAATATAATGAAGTACTACTCAGCCATAAAAAGGAATAAAATAATGTCTTTTGCAGCAACTTGGACAAAACTGGAGACCATTATCCTAAGTGTAGTATCTCAGGAATACAAATTAAACAGTATTATGTTCTCACTAATAAGTGGGAGCTAAGCCATGGGTACCCACATGCCCCAAACCATATAATAAGAATGGGAAACCAAGAACAGGGAAGGCTGATAAGGAGGGTCAGGAATAAAAACATACCTGCTGGGTACAGTGAACACTATTCTGGTGTCAGGAACATCAATGATCCTGAGGTAAGCATTATACAAGGTGCTCTTATAATAAAAACACTTGTACCTCCTTAATATTTTGAACTACAAATAAATAAATAAGTGAAACCCTACATTAGCAAAGATTATTCAAAATTTGGAAATAAGGAAAATGTAAGTCCTTGCAATGTTATACTCGGAAGTTGTTTAGCAATCTGTCCGAATAATTCAATCATTGCTTTACTTTCTCTTTACTGTAGGTGAAGACCCAGACTCTGTGATGACATATGTTAACTTGGAGATTCTCATCTAGAAGAAATGTCAATATTTGTCCACAGAGAAGATACACTCAAAGGTTACAGTTTTATTGTTTCAAAGAATATTGACCAGATTTGCCTTTAACTTAGCAAACTTATTTTGACATATCTTTCCTGAGTGACTAGGTAAACTTCTGATCCTCAAATTCACCTTTGACCCAACTTCACCACCCTGCTGGCTTCCTCATTAATGAGTTATGTAAATTTTTGACATGTGAGAACTTTATTTGTGTAAGAGTCAGGTTTTTAAACTGATTTGAAAATTAGAATTTGACATATGAGAAGGCTGAATAGACAAAATAGATTAATTTCAGCTAGGATTTAAGGATAGAGCCAACAGATAAGGCCCCCGATGAATACAAAGTAGAAGAGGGAGTGTATTAGCAACCCGTTAATCCCATCTACCTTGGACCTTAGTATAAGTTAACCTCCATCTTTGCTTGGACGAGACCTTGCCTTTTTGCTGAAGAAAACTAATATGTCCAAATCAACTAACAGAAGAGAAACCAGACTTGATTTCTAATATTTTCCCTAGGGAAACTGAAGAAGAACAGACTACCCTCTCACTATTGCTCGCCCTGTAGGACTAAATGGGTGAGAGGGAGCTGCTGTGCTGCTTGTATTCCAACAGAGAGAGAGAAGACAGCCTGTTGTTTCAAAGATCAAATCCTCCCAGCATTTCCTTGATGTGACCTCAGTCTATATTTAGAGAAGTGTTTCTCATATGTGATATATGATATGTGGCCTAATGGAGCACAACAATGGCCCTCCTAATGGACCATAAACTGATCTCAAAATGTAAGACACTGAGTGTGAATGATACGCAGTTCTTTACATCACATCATTTATATATGGCCAAGACTCCTGGCTACCTATCATATTTTAATGTTAAAAACAAAACTGGATTTGTCAGAGTTTGCTAGAAACTCAAAAGTTCACTGTATATTGCATGTTTGGCGGTAGGTAAGAGGGACTTCATTTTGTTCACTGCTATCGCTCCATGCCTGGAATGATGCTTGATGTACCTCATAGGCTCTTAATTAATATTTGAGTATGTACTGAAATGTTTGAATAACGAAGCCTCCTCCTTCACATGGACATCGCCTTAGGTTTCCCATAATTTTCAGGAAGGATCCATTGTTATTAGTATGTCAACAGTTTGTTGCGATTTTCAATTGCTGCTAATATTGTTTTAAAATTATAAATTACTGTTAGTTTAGCTTTGTCAGCTAAAGCTAGTGTGATATGGGTTGTTTGGTGGAGCCTACAATACGTATCTCTGCACATCTAAATCAACATTATTTTTGTTTATAATGTTCCAATAATTAGATTTTAAGAAATGCCTGTGATGAATGCAAGGATAAATAACTTATACATACAGAGATAGTATAGAGATAAAGCAGATAAAGCAGAGAGATAGTTAAAGCACCCATAGGTGTGTATCATCTGCCGAATTTTGTTGCTGTCAACTAGTCTTGTACTGCTTATATAATTTTTCTTCTATTCAAATAACTTTAAAAATACTATCAAAGTAAATATAACAAAAATATTAATTAATTGTAACTTTTTGTCATCATAATAATATAAAACTCTATGTAAGCTTATCATTAAGTTGTTAGTTTTGTTTGTCATCTTTCATTAGTTGCTGGGTTCTTTATCCATTGAAATTTAGGAATAGGTAGGAAAGGAGGGTGTGTGTCTTAGGCTCACCTAAGAGGACTATGATGTTTTCTGCTTCACCCAAACTGTCTGGGTTTACAAAAAAGTAAGAATATGCATCTTTTGTGTTTACATGGATAGATTTGGAGAACATTCTCTTAAGTATCTCAAGAATGGAAAAGCAAACATCCCATTTACTCAGTACAAATATGAAATGAGTAGATCAATAACTACAGGACCATCTGAGAGAAAAATACAATTCAATTCAAGAAGGAAGGGGACTAGGCAAGTTCCCGCCTGTCAGGTACAATATACCGGGTGTCTGGCACACTTCCTGGGTACAGGACTCAACCACAACTCAGACTTCGAATTTTACCTTACAAATACAAATAAAACAACCTAATTATATGTACTTCATATTAACCCAAAATAAAAAAAATTAAAAAGTAAGAATCACTCTTTTAGAACCAATGATTATATGTTTATACTCTGGCCCAAAGCACTAGCTTAAAAGGCACTGTGGAGCCTAAGGTCTTCATACCTTAGATGCTTAGAATGCTTCCATGTTCAGCCACCTTCTGTCAGGTTTGATCCTCCTCTGTATTAGTTTCCGGAATCTAGCAAAGAATTTAAGCCTAGAATAAAAAACAAAACAATAGTGAAAAAAAAGTTTAAAAGTATATCAGAGGAAAAGAATAAAACTATCAAATATCAAGGCTTGTGGGACAAAGCTAATGTAATGGTTATGGGCTATTCTGCAGTTTAAGATGTCTATGTAAGAGAGATAGGAAAATTGAAAATTACAAGCTAAGGTTTTAAGTCAAGAAATTAGAAGAACAGCACCACAATTAACCCAAAGGAAACAGAAAGAAGGAAATATCACAACTCAGGATAAGTTAAAGAAATAACATGTTTTTAGAGCAATAGAAATGATTGACAAAAGCAAAAGCTAATATCTTTGACAAGACTAATATGAGTAAGAAACTTCTGGAAAAATCGATCCAGAAAAAAATAGAGAATGGTAATATTAGAAATGTAAAATTGGAGCATGACTATAGCATAGAGAAGAAAAACACAAAAGAATCCTGTTTAGGGTTTGTGCCAATAAATCAGTTAAATGACCATAAAAAATGATGTCAGTTGCAAGAATGGACCCAAACAAGTATAGGAAAATCTGAATATACTAAGGAATTTGTATCAATAATCAAAAAACTACCAGTAAAAATACCACAGGGAGATGGTTTTACAGGTGAGTTTTCTTTGAAGGAATAAACAACCTATATCTTGCACAATTTCCATAAACAGAGAAAAGACAGTCTTTTTATGATGCTTTCATAATAACACTTATTCCAAATGCAGACAATACAAAGAAGGAAAATTGTCCACTAATCCTATCTATAATAATGAAGATAACAATTGGCATTTAAATTATTTAATGGTTTGAGATAAGCACTTTACCTGTTTTATCTCATTAATATTCACAATAGTCTTATAGAGTGGGTATGATCATTTCTTTCTTTCTTTTTTTTTTGGCCAGGGCTGGGTTTGAATTTTCAGCTGAGGAAACTGAGGCATAAATTGGTTATCTAAGAAAATAGCTGGCTGACTTACTATTTGCTCAAGCGGCTAAGGTGCCAGCCACGTATACCCGAGCTGTTGGCTTCGAATCCAGCCTCGGCTCACCAAAACAACAGTGATAGCTGCAACCAAAAAATAGCCAGGCATTGTGGCAGGCACCTGTAGTGACAGCTGCTTGGGTGGCAGAGACGGAAGAGTCGCTTGAGTCCAGGACATGGAGGTTGCTATGAGCTATGATGCCACAGCACTCTACCCAGGGTGACAGCTTGAGGCTCTGTCTCAAAAAAAATTAGCTAGGAAGAGGCAGGGTCTGGATTTTAATGGAAAAAAATCATAGTTTTAGTGAATCAAATCTAAATGGGTATATATATATAATCTACAACATTAATCATAACTAAATAAAGAAAAGGAACTATGTGCATATCAAAAAGAAAACATGATGACACTTATTATCATGATGAGTCAATGCTGAGTTAGAAGTTCTATCCAACATAGTAAAATAAGAAAAAATAATATGACATATATGAACTGAAATGTAAGAAATAAATATTATTGTCACTCACACATGGTAATAATTGCTTACAGGGAAAAACAGATGGGTTTTACAAATTCCTATCACTAATAAGAATTCGGCAAATTTCAGTTACATAGCTGTATTCATGAACAATACAAAAAGTGTTATATTGTTGACAATAATATTTATTTCTTACATTTCAGCTCATATATGTTGTATTATTTTTTCTTATGTCGTTATAACCAGGAAAAGTAGATTAGAAAATGTCATTTAAAAAAAGAAAAACATAGCTACTAAAATCATGATTCCAAAGGGAAAATGAGAAAAATTCATAGTATAATGTTAAGTGAAAAAAAGCCAAACAAAATTATACTTATATCTATATCATTTTGTTTAAAACACATAAAGCCCTATATTCCATGGATTTTGATTATGATTTTCTAGTTTATATATATGAAGTCCAATAAAATGCCAAATGTGTTATGGGAATTTGAGTGATATTTTAACTTCACAATTTTCTGCATGTTTCAAGCATTTATTTAGTAAGCCATATTTTAAAAACTGGTAAAAACCTCATGAAAAAGCTTTAAGTAGATATGCTGAATAGAACCTAAAGAAAATCTTGGACAAATGCTTTTGGCAAACATGGCAAAGATTTTAACAAAGGAATAAGAGACGTACTAGGACAGTAGTTCAGGAAGTGGGAGATTAAAGCCCAGGAGATAGCCTGATAAAGTTACAATTCCAATACTGAATCAAGGCAATGAATCTAGGGAAAAAAGGGAGACCAAAGGATACTCCAGTTGTTTGTAACAGTCATGTCCCAACACTTGCCGGTATCAGCTACGTGAGTCCCTGCACTGGCCAAAGGAAACAATGGTCAAGTCATTGGCGATAATTCTATTGTTGGTTGTGATTTAAATTAAATATAGAATAAGCAGAAATGCCAAGTCTACATGAAACTTTCCCTCTATCAGTCAGGCTATGTTTTCTAGTGGTGGTTTGATTCTCTGGTAAGTACCTTATCCCCGAAATGAATTTATGGAAAATTATTTTTAGATATGAAATGAAACATAATCTCCTAGGAACTCCAACCTAGTTGGAGTTATTGATCTTTCACATTTGGTCCTCTTACCTGGCAGGGGTTCCCCTGTGGGGCAGGGGCTAGTGAGGAAATCACAGGGCCCTTTGTTTAACATGTACAAGAGCTGGGATGGGGGATGTCTTCTTAGGCAACGGAATATGGTTGTAAAGAGGGTTGGTAGTGATATCAGACCAACTTGGTTTTAGTCTTAGTTCTGTCACTTTCTAGCTTTGTGATTCTGGGCCAGTCACTCAGGGTTTCTGAGTCTCATTTACCTTATTTGTAAAATGGGAATAATAGTGATAATCATGTCACAGAATTGTTGTGAACATTTAACTAGATAACAATCATAAAGAACTTAGTGTGACTTGGGACTTGTACAAATATTGGCTATTATTACATAAGCTGAATACAAACCACTAACCTTTATGAGATATTCAAGTATATATACATCAGTTCATAAAGAAAGCCTACCAGGTTCATTGTCCTTTCTAGATACTCCAATTTTCAGCAAATTCCTTTCTCTGAATCTAGGTATTACCATAGCACTTATAGACCAAGACCATTCTATTGGTCTTGACCATTCCTATTCTTGAAGAATATCAGAAAATCCTGTGCACTGTCTGGATCCTATCTTCTTGATATGTAGCTCAGGTTGATAGGGGGACCTTGAAAGCCACTCAGGATAGGAAAATCCAGAAACTGAGAGCAAAGCAACTACTGATGAGACTTGAAACCAACCAAACTCAGCTTGAGTATGTCACCAGGCAAGGGAAACAATGACAAAGGGCTGGGGGTCAGACAACAGGAAGATAATTAGGGCACAAGGCAGTGCTGGGAGCTGAGCTAGAACCTCTAAATGCAACTGAAGATCCACAGCTGGCTGGATTATTGTTTACCAACTGGTTAATTTGGGGTCCCTAATTTTGGAGTGAATGTGCCCCTTTTGAAGACTCAGGTTGGACAATGCACTTTTGTAATAGTTATCAACTATGAAACTGTTTGATTCTCTGGTAAGTACCTTATCCCCGAATAAGAAAGAAAGAAAGAAAACGAAAATCAAGTCACTAGCTATGATAATAATCCAGTAGCCATTATAAAACTTTTGATCATCTGCTTGTATGTTGCTGAGGCCCACGTGACCATAGATATGAAATGGTTAAGAGGTGAAATTCCAGGCTCTGGTCTCTGCAAAGATGAAATTCAATCAATGGCATTATGCAGAAGCATTTATAGAGTTTTTATTTTATCCATCTTACCCAGTCTGGGGTTTTTCTTTTTTCCCCTGAAAATGGCATTGGCTTTGTACACTTATCCCTTCAATAGCTGAGCAAGACATCTTTTGACTCTGGGAAGCCAAAGTGCCAACAGGGGGCAGGAGAGGGAACTAATTCAAAATATTTGTATTCCTAATATGAAAATATCTGCAGATAGATATTTTTAAAGTATATTAGAAGTATAGTTAATTTTCTGTGGCTTTCATGGATTTGGAGTTTTGACTTATAGAGATATTAGGAATTTCAAGTTTTTAGTGATAAAGGTCACTATAAAAGACTAAACTTATTGACATAGGCCAAAATGAGATAGAAAGCAAATAAAACACAAAATGCAACCAAAACCTAAAAATTTAACAAGAAAAATCAAATTAAGCAGTGGCAACAATTTCATGCCTCTTGTTGAAAATCGAGGATTGTTTGGTTTCCATCTCCTGCTCTACCAGCCTGCCTCTGTACCCGTATAAACTACCTTTCCATCTATTAAAACAAAATGATTGAACTATCCTTGCACCTTCCTAAGACCCATACATCCTCTTCCCTCTCACCTCCTCAGGGACTGTGCTGCTCTAGCACCTTACTTGATTCTCTTCTGGTCTTTCTTCTTTTTCCAAAAGACTAAAATGATGCTGGAATAGCTTCTGTAAAAAACAAAAACAACCAAAAAGCAAAAGAAAAACACAAAATCACCCACCACGATTGAGCCCATATTCATCACTGTGTCTCATTTTTTGCTCCCCTTTACAGCAGACATCTAAAGAGTTGTATTCATTCTGAGTCTTCCCTTCCCCGCCTCCTGGCTGTAACTTGCCCCAGTCAGGTTTCTTTCCCATTGCTTGGCTTCACTTCTGATCCTCAGCACATCAAATTCGGCAGTCTCATCTCTGCCTAATGTTGCTTGGCTTCCCAGTAGCTCGCTCCTGACTTCAAACTGACTTTCTTTTGGGGAGCAAATTCTTCTCTTGATTCCTATGACATCATACTCTTTTGTTTCTTTTTTTCCCTCCTTCTGTACATTAAGTGATGAACTTCTCCAGGACTCAATTCACAGGTCCTGCTCACTTCTTTATCTATATTTTCCCTATAGGGAATATATTCCATTGAGTCCTTTGATTTAACCATCACACAACACTAAGGAATCCCAAATTTATCCCCCCACATCAATCTTTCCTCAGGGCACCAGACTCATGTAACCAATTGTCTGTCTACTAAATATGCTCACTTTAGTGTCTTATCCTAAACATCTCAAACTATGCCGTCTACAGGGAACTCTTGATCACTTATTTTTAATTCTTCCCGGAGTTTTCAAAAACTAAACTAGTAGCATCTTTATTAAACCATTTACTCAGGCCAGAAATTTAGGAATTGTTATTGCTTCCTCTTTTTCTGTACCAAATCCAATCCAAACCCAATCCAGCAGCAATTGCTGTTGGTTTTACCTTAAAAATATATTCAGGAAAATGTATTCTCACCACCTCCACTACCATCCTGGTCCAGGTGACCACCATGCCACCCGGATTGTAATGTCCTCCTGGCTGACTGTCCGTCTTCCCCTCTGGTTCACACAAACCTTTTACACTCAGTAGAAAGTCTTTTAAAATGCAAGTCAGTTTATGTCAGTCTCTTGCTCGAAACTCACTCCTTTCCATTTCACTCCACATAAACCCCTCCATCCTTTCTCTGACATACATGGCCCTACATGAACTTGCTCTGCCTGTTTTGCTGCTGTTATTTCTTACCATTTTCCCTAGTGCACAGCAGACTTTACCCCATACTTAGCTTTTTTGTTGCTGGAACATACCCTGCTTGTTTTCCCTCTGAGACTTTTATTCCTGCTGTTCTTTTTCTCTTCCTGGAGGACTCTCCCCTGGCTCTTTGCATGGCTGTCATTGTTCACAACCTTGCTCCAAGTGCTGCCCCAGAAACCACTTTCCAGGCTATTCTACACAAAATGGCAGCAGGTATCACCAGCTGAATTCGTATTGTCTATTATATGTATTAGTTTACTTTTCTGTTTCTCCAGCTAGGCTGTAACTCCATGAATACAGGGCCGTTGTCTTATTCCTCCTCAGAGCCCTCGTATTTTGCATGACTGGTACCTAGAAGGAGCACTAATAACCCTTGATGTAGACAAGCAAAGGGAGTGCGTACTGTTGCATACATAACTGACCTAGCAGGGGAGAAACACTCTTGCAATGTTCAGTGTAATTCTCTGTCCTACCCCCCCAAACACTGGATGCACATCATACAGAATAAAAGCCCATCTTGTTTTCCCTTTTCCTTTTCATTGCATGCATTGAAACTAGCAGGTAGATGACTGACAGATGACCAACTTCAGATGCAGAGATAAAACCGAGTGACTTTTATAAGGCGTCAGCCAAGTGCAACTGTCTTTTCTTGTCCAGTAGCATTTACATCACCATTATCTCCTTCCTTGCATCTCACGTCCCCACCCCCTGCCCACAGCAGTTCATTTAGAAGTTGTAAGCCCACAGACACCGGTGGCAGGTGGCAGTGGCTGACGAACAGCAGGTATATTGCTCCAGGGCACCCTGTAATTTAATATACCAGTAAAACATGTCTGCTGATTTATGGATTGATGGATCACAGGGACCGCCTGGGTATATATTGGAAAGGTAGCATCAGAATCTGTAAGGAAAACTGAAGCACCAACCAATGTGCATTTACTAAGAAACTGGAAGTCTTTGTGTTTGTTTGCACTCAAAACCAAAACAAAAAAGCAAACCCATAGACTTTAACAATGAAAGTTTTATGCAGATAGATAAGATCTCAAGTATCTTCTTGTCTGACTCTCTTTATGTCTCTATGAGGAGTCTAAGGTAGAAGAGTTAGGAAATTTACCCACAGTCACAAACCAACCAAGAATGCCCCCTTTTGTGTTGGGTCTGGTACCAATCCCTGGACACCAGGGTATCTATCAAATGGCTGGCTTCCACTAGAATACCTTCCCACTGTGCTAACATGTCCCTGAACTGCTATTCCACACCCTTCCCCCATATTATCTGATGTCATTACTTTGACTTTGGATTCATTAACATAGGCCTTAACAAAGACACCATCTTTTCCATGAGATTTATAACTAAAATCTTTAGCATGGCAACTTGGCATTTGCTTCACACTCATAAGCAGAGATAGATGTACTGAATTAATTTATAAATGATGTCAAGCCATCCTTTCGTTTCCATGTAACTAGCTCAGAGTCAGTGCAGCCTGGTGGCTGGCACACACAGCCTGCAGTCATATCCCAGGGCCCACCCGGTTGTCATCAGCACTTACCAGCTTTGTGTTCTTAGGAAACAGTGTCTTTCTATGTCTCAGTTTTTTTAGTTATAAAATAGGGGTTATAATAGCACTTACCTTGCAGGTTTACAGAGATTAATTGAATAAATGAACATGACACATTTAGAACAATGCCTGGCATACACTAAGTGCCACACGCATATTACCTAAAAAGGAAAATCTTTAGTGATCAAATACTCTCCAAGGAGTCTTCATCCTATTATACCTAAGTATTTACTGCAAGGAATATGGCACATTTTATTGAGACTGACTTTCCCGGGATATAATATAACTAAGCAATAAACATCGTAATGGCTGAAATTTCCATAAGTTTGCAACAAAGAAATTCAGTTATAAAATGAGTCTATTTCATCTCCATTACCCAAACCAGAAGCACAGACATAAGGCAAAAGCAGAAATTGAGTCAGTGTGCTCATTATTTTAATATCTTAGAAAGTGTCTTTGAATAACTTGGGAAGTGGAATCCTATTTGATATATTGGAAGCAATTTAAAAATTGGCAGTAATAAATGCTTGACAAATCATCATAAGATTTGTTTTAGTAATGGGATAATCTAACATTTGACAAACGCTGTGGCTACATTTAATTTCTCTCCAAGTAAGAGTTTAGCAAAATTATAAACACAGACTTCATTTACCAAATTCCTCTGTTTCAAAGTTTGGTTTGTGAAAACAAGCTATAAGAAATCCCCGTTTTACAGAAGGAGCATAAGAAAAAATAAACTGAATCACAGAAAGTCCAGAAACTAGTCTAATTTCTCATTGTTTGTAAAAGAATCAGATCTGGGGCGCAGCAAGCCAAACCCATTTCTGAAGTATGATGAACAGATAAAAGCCAGACTTACTGGCTTCAAATCCTCCCTGTGTGACCTAAGTGAAGTTAGTTAACCTCTCTGTGCCTCAACTTCCTTTTTTTGTAAAGTGAAGATAATAAAGAGCACCTAACAATAAAGGATTGTTATGAGAATTAAATGAGAATTTTATACACACCACTTAGAATGATATTTGGCACTCCATAAACCATGGTTGTCATTAATTAATGAATATATATATATGCATATATATCACCAGAAATTTATTTTTCTTTCTTTTTTTTTTTTTTTTTTGAGACGGAGTCTCAAGCTATCCCCCTGGGTAGAGTGCTGTGGCATTACAGCTCACAGAAACCTCCAACTCCTGGGCTCAAGCGAGTCTCCTGCCTCAGCCTCCCAAGTAGCTGGGACCACAGGCACCCGCCACAACGCCTGGCCATTTTTTGGTTGCAGCCGTCATTGTTGTTTGGCGGGTCCCGGCTGGGGATTCGAACCCGCCACCTTAGGTGTATGTGGCTGACGCCTTAGCTGCTTGAGCCATAGGCGCCGAGCCCAGAAATTTATTTTTCAAGTAAATAAGGATGAAAGTGAAGAGGAAGAAGGAGGAGGAGGAAGAGGAGAAAAAAGAGAAGGAGAAGGGGAAAAAGAAAAGAAAGAAGGCAGGAAGGAGGGAGGGAAGGAAGGCTGGCCGGAGAACACACTCTGTAAGTGATTGGCTTCCCCAGCGGTAGATCCTGTCCAAGTGACTTGTTAGAAATGTACTCCTCGGCTTGGCATGGTGGCTCACACCTGTGATCCAGCACTCTGGGAGGTTGAGGTGTGTGGATTGCCTAAGCTCAGGGGTTCGAGACTAGCCTGAGCTAGAGCAAGACCCTGTCTCTAAAAAATAGCTAGGCATTGTGGTGGGCGTCTGTACGGGGGAGGCTGAGGAAAGGGATTGCTTGAGCCCAAGAGTTTGAGGTTGCTGTGAGTTATGATGCCATATAACTTTACCCAGTGTGACAAAGTAAGACTCTGTCTCCCCCAAAATTAATTAATTAAATAAAATTCCACTAGGATGAGTGAATTTGGTCCTTGAACATGAGGACAAATTGATAAAAGTAAAAAAAAAAAAAAAAAAAAGGAATGTGTTGCCAGGAGACACAGGGAAGGAAGGTGAAGTAAGACCACTGAGGCTGGGGAGCTCCTGGCAGGGCCTCAGCCTCGCCCCCATTCTCCACGGTAGCCCAGGAGTCTAAGATGTGCTTCAGAGTTTGTCTGTCCCAACTCTGGCAAGTGCTTTTGTCCTCCTCCACCCATTGGATATTGGCTGACAAGCCCTGGTGGCCATGAAACTTCCAGCGCCTGCAAGCCCTCTGTGCAAGCAAGCAAAACGCTATAGTAACCTAAGGACAGTTCTTCAAGTTTTGCATCATAGATGAGGTAGTTAAAAAGAAATGCTCAACAAGCAGCCACAGAAAAGTTGAAAAAGCCCTCTGTGACTGCTGTGTGGGGTGTGCCCCATCGTTGCTCCAACAGAGCTGGTGACCGACCGTAGTTTGCAGGCTAGCGAGGCTGAAGGGCAGAGAGAATAAAGGCCCGCACAGAAGGCAGTGCTGAGTGGACACACTGAGTTTCTCAGAGGTTCTTAACCCCAAGCCTCTCTCTGCCTTCCACAGTCGTTGGAGTGATTTAAACGGCCTCATGATCTGTCAGAACAGTAAGAAACTTTCAGAGGAAAGCGAACCAATATGTTGTTCGATTTTCAATTGGGAGTTTAAGTTGATTCCATTTTCCCATGTTTTTAATGAGCTCAGTGAAAGAGTGATGTTAATTTTGTCTTGTGTATCACATGTATAACATTTCAGTAGACGATCTGAGTCACACTCCTCACACTCTACATAGTAACAGAACTCATTCAGATCGCATGTTTTGATATTTAGGAAGTGGCATCTATATTTATATATTACTATGTATATATAAATACATATGTGTATAGATATAAATATACGTGCATCTACATACTTTTCATTTGCATACACATACACAGATATATGGAGAGATGTATCACAGGCCAGAGTGCAATTCAAGATGAGATTTTTGGATTCAGTTTCTGGTTGCCAAGCTGCTTATCAGATTACAAATGCATAATGATCTATATTCTTAACATTCCTTACCTAACCTAGACAGCCACTAGGCAAATTCAAAGAGCAATTAGTCTTTTTCTTTATGCCTGAGAACTCTAAAATGTCAAGTCATAACATAGCTAAGAAAATCTAGTTTCGATTTAAACTATTTGCCACCCCCACTCAGATGAGATTAAGTTTAAATTCAGGGAAATCAGATAAAGACATTAATATAAATAGTTTTATCATTAGGAGCTAAATGGTATGAGTTGTCATGGATGTGGTTATAAACACAGTATTAGAGTGGAAGGAGAAGATTCAGGTTGGAATCTCAGCCATGATACCAACCCATTATAGACGACTTGGGGCAAGTCGAAGTTTTTGGAGCCTCAAAGAGACGATAGCAATAAACATATTTTAGTACAGTTATTAGAATTAACTGAGATGATATATGAGAAAGCACTTTTTGAACTGTCAGGTGCTACGTGGTTGTAAAAGTTTAGGATCGTAGAAGCTAGCCATAGTCATAATCAAGGTCAAAGTAATAACAGAAATGGAGGACATCCAGCTCCCAGTAGTAACTCCCATTCTTCAGGGGAGAGCTCTGAGATGGGTAGATATCTTCATTCTAAATCTAAACAGACACCGCATCACATACCTTTAACAATTGACTGTGAAAAAAAATCTTTAAACATTTGTGTTATTTGTAGCATTTCTATTATTTTATGCCTTTTATTTCTGGAATACTGTAATAATTATCTTGGTAATGACAGGACTTGTGTCTATTTTTTTCTCAACCAAGGAAACCCATTTTGGAGGAGTGGTATTCTCGGTATACTTTAATTTACCCTGATGTATGCAAATGCTCTTTTTACCTGCCATACCTGACCCAGACAGCAGAAAATTTTGGTGATAGTTTCCTGATATTTTGGTACTGTGGGGATTTTTTTTTTTGAAATTGACTTCATTGCATAAGTTTCAAAACACTAAGAATTCAAGGCCTTTTCAGTCATTCTCTAACCTTCTATGAAACTCATTACCCACAACTAGCCTTGCCTTGCTAATTTTCTCCATCTGAATCCAGAATGGCTCATATCTGCATGCATTTGGGAAGATGCCTCTGCAAGCTTTGGTGTCCTCTTCAGTAATCATGAGAGTGTAGCATGCATCTCACAGGGTTAGAGGTTATAAATGGAAGGGCACACAGTAGGCATTTAATAAACATTTCTTCTTTTTCTTCCTCTTCCTTATCCTTTTCTTCCCCATCATTATGTTTTCTTTTTAGCAACTCTAGCACCTCACACTTTATTTGTTCATTTATTTTAAACTTGATATTAAAACCTGCTGTATCCTAAAATTAAAAGTACTATTTGATCCTGGGCTTATGACCTAGCTACCCTCTAGGCTGAGGGTCAAGGGGCCCCTTCACTTATTCAAAAAGCAACAATGAATGTTGCCCTTGAAGGTTGAGAGCCTTCCTTCAAAGGGTAGTTAGAGTGAGGAGGCCATGAACACGTCTCTTTACATGCCCAGGGTCCTTGAAAAGGGTTACAGTGTCAGACAAATTATGAGAAAGCTGCTTGACAACACCAGGGATTGTTCCATCCATCTATCTCACATCAGCTGTCACTTGTCACTGTTGGAGTGCTGGTTGTCCGTTTAACCCTGAAGCATATCCCACTCAGGTTAAAATAACAGAACACATTGAGATCAATAAACGAAGATATTTATCATAAAGAGGGAAGGAGAAAGGTTTAGAGGATTGTTCTCTGCTTCTTAAAATGTCAGTTATGAAGAAACGTATAGATAAGCACATTGCTATGGACTCAACACTTCTAATCTTGAAAGATGTGGCCACTTTTATTTATCTTATATGTGTCTATTTCTTAGAGATCTTCATGTCCTTCTACTTTCACGTCTAGAAGGGCAAAAATAGAACATCTGCCTGGCACAAATTCTCAGGTGTAAAACAGACAACCATGGGTTTTGGAGTTGGAGTCTTGGGTTTGAGTCTTGCCTTGTCTCAATTTTGCATAATTCTAGAAAAATCAACTAACTCCTCTGATCTTCAGTTTATCATTTGCCGTGATAGGGATTATATTAAATGAAGACTTGTGTGAGTTAAATGAAATTATTCGTACCAAAGTGCCTAATATATTCCTAGCACTTACATGAGAGGCACAGTAAATGCTGACAGCCTCCCCGTGTTCCCTTAATCCTGCTTCTAGAAAATGTTCATAGGTGCCTACTTTGTTCTGGGGAAATGGAGATGATTTTCAACTTTTTATAACACTTAATGATCACACAGATATTAGGGAAACAATAATAACATGTGCTAAATAACCGTAATTAACTCTGATAAGTGACATCCACTGAAGGTTAAGTGCATTGGCAGATTTTTCCAGGTGGACATTCTGTTTGAGTGTGAAATGAATGGAGAGTATCATAATGTTCAGCACAAGTAGTTCAGAGTGGTGGGGTGGTTGGTGTGACTAAGGAGTGTAAGGAACCAGGCTTGAAAGTTTGGCTGGGCCCCTTCGAGGAAACATGGTAACATTGGTGGTCTGAAAAGACGGCTCTGGAAAAAAGACAGAGAACAGTCTGGGAGGGATGGCAGGGCTGGTGACCATTGCCATTGAGCAGGTAGTGATAACTGAGTCTTGTTCTGTAGCTGTAATCAAAAGCCAAAGGAAGGTGTGGGTCTGAGATAATAAGGAATTAAATGGTACAGCATCAGCTGTAAAAGAGAAGAGCTAAACATGGTCTGGCTTAGGTAAACGGACACGTGCTGGTGCCTACAGCTGAAGCATGGCTCACAGGAGGAGCAGCATGGCAGTGTCAGGAGAGACACTGTCAGGAAATTGTATTGCTGGTGCATGTATCCAGTAAGGCATAGTGGAAATATTTATATGGAGTTAAGGAGACATACCCGAAAATCAACTACACAGTATTTTCAAAGCAAAAAATGTTGTGATGAATAAGTGTCGTGGCTCATACCTGTAATCTCAGCATTTTGGGAGGGTGAGGTGGGAGGATCACATGAGACCGGGCTGGGCAACATAGGGAGACCTCATCCCTATGAAAAATAAAAAAAGCTGGATGTAGTGGCCCCTGCCTGGAGGTCTAGCTACGTGGGAGGCTGGGGCAGGAGGATTACTTGAACTCAGGAGTTGGAGGCTACAGTGAGTTGGGTTTTTTCTTCTAATTGATTACACACTAGGACATTTTATTACAAGGAAAACGTATAACTCAAAAGTGGCTTAATTGAAAATTATGCCTTCATTTGTTTTTATAATTGAAAAATCTAGGAATAAAGCCCAGCTGGATCCAGAAGTTCAGATCTATGATTAAACTATAAATCTATCTCAAATCTCTCAGCTCTACTTTCTGTATTAGTGGTTTTCTTCTCAGGCTGCTTTATTCAAATGGGGGTAAAGATGGCCCCAGGTAGACTCACGCTCATGCAGTTCTCGGCAGCCACAGTCTCCAGTTTGACCTTCCACGTCAGTCTCCCACTGGCTCCACTCTGATTCGCATGGAGGTGTTTATTAAAGTCCTACGTCATATAGACTTTACTGCTATCCCAGCATAACACAAGAGGTGTGATCGTTACATATTTTGAAGATAATGAGGTTCAAACATATTCCCTTTCAGTCCAGGTTCTCTGATTATGAGCTACATGATACATGTAAACTTTAATCCTAATTTCTTGAATTTTTGATTTTTCTCATTTTAAAGAGGGGATGGGTTGGATACAGGGGCTCATATCTGTAATCCTAGCACTTCGGTAGGTTGAAGTGGGAGGATGACTTGAGGCCAGGAGTGTGAGACCAGCCTGGGAAACATCTCTACAAAAATTTAAAGAATTAGGCAGGCATGTTGGCCTGTGCCTGTCCAGCTACTCAGGAGGCTGAGGTGGGAGGATTGCTTGAGCCTGGGAGTTCTGGGTTGCAGCGAGCTATGATCCTGCCACTACACTCCAGCCTGTGGTAGCCTGAGTGACAGAGCAAGACTGTCTCCTCCCACCAAAAAAAAAAAAAAAAAAAAAAAGTAGTGAGAAAAATGCTACTGTTTTTCATTTTTGGAACCATCTATGAAGTCTTTTGTGTCAGAAGACAGACTGATTCCCATGTCTACTTCACATTCAGTCTATTGCAATACGCCACGGCACACAGACTCCAGAAACTCTGCTGCACACCAGAGAAAAACGCTAGTGAGAAAGGCAAAAACTGTTTCTTGATTATATTGGGAAAATCGTTTTCCCCTTACAAGCCCCTTAGAACATCCACTCCCCAAGGGTCCCCCAACCATACTTTGAGAACTGTGGCTATATATTTAGGCCAAGATAGAGCAGAATTTCTCTGCATGGTAAAGAAGGATGAACGTGGAGTTTCTGGGAGGGGTATTCCTGAAGGTGGGTTAGACAGTCTCTCAAAGAATTGTAAGAATTGGGTTGTTATTAGGAAGAAAGAGCTTGGCAGCAAGCTTGGTCCTTAGAAGGCTCACGGCCAGTATGAAATTTCATATCATAAGGAGTGGTCAGTGGGTTTTAGGATAGTGATGTCTAATATTTAAGAACAGCCCTTATTATTCTGTGTTCTAAATCCACGAGGTCACCAAAACCACGAGTTCATGTTTGTTACAAAGCAAAAAGGAACAGTAGTCTCAGGAGTGAGAATATTTTTAGCTATAGAAACTTTCAGTGTCCCAGATTCACCAGATTTCCCACCTTGGGGAAACACTTTGGTGTTCATCACAAGCACATAATTAGAGGTTAAATATTTTTCTTTAAACGTTAAAAAAAAAAAAGGTGCTACCTAAGCAGTGGACACCTGGGTGTGAGCTAACCAGAAGTAGGATGCTGGATATTGGAGTCAGGTCAGGCTGGATTGGGGAAGCCTTCTGGGAGCACAGGGTCTCCTGAAAAGTGAAAGGTCTCCTGAAAGAGAGAGAGCTGGGCATGGGGAAGGGAGCTGAGCAGAGTAACAGAGAGCTTTAATAGCTGCTGAGGGGTCTACTAATATTCATCAGTGTTCTCTGGAGAAAGAGAGCCAACAGGGAGACAGAGTAGGAGAGAGGGAAAGAGATGGGGGGAGACATAATTTATTTTGAGGAATTGGCTTCTATGGTTGTGGGGCTGGCAAGTCTGAAATTTGTGGGGTAGGCTGACAGGCTGCAAACCTAGGAAGAGTCAACATTGCAGACTTGAGTCTGAAGGCAGAATTCTATCTTCCTTGGAGAACTCCAGCTTTTTAGGATTTTCAACTGAGGGAGGGTTGCCTGGGCTACTATCCACCCCCACCCCCACATTTACCCATTTAAGGAAAGGTGAAGCTCCTGGTGATCTTGCGGGTTGATTATGGCCTGGAAAAGGGGCATGAAGATGTTCTCCAGCACTTCCCAGGTTTGGCAGCAGCTTCTTGAAACTGAATACGTCACTGGCAGGTAGTAAAGACTCGCTTATTAGGTGAGTCTAACAGCCGCCTTGCCCTGTTGGAGATCAGCTGCATCTCTGCCTCTGGCAGACTGCGTCCCCTTTAACCACCCAGTTGGGAGTCAGTTGTGGCCTCAACATAGATCCCTCCTTTCCCCCTCCCCTTTTCCCCCTCACCTCCTTTCCCTCTCCAGTCCAATGTCTGCAATCCCAGGCTTGGCTTTGCAAATGTGACACCTCCCCACCAATTAGAGCACTTTCTCAAGCATAGAGTGAAGTGGTGGGATTCAGGATGACCAAGGGGCTGAGAGATGAGTCCTCCAATTCCCAATGATCCAAACTCTTTGCTACTCAGTTTAATTTCCCTAAACCACACACCCCAGCCTATCCAGGACAGTGGGAGACTGAGTGATACCCAGGGAGAGGGCCTGCAATGCAGGTCATTGCCAGTCACCCCATACCCTGGTCTCACCAAAAGGAAAAATGAAAGGTTTTCAACTGGTTGGATGAGGCCTACTCTCATTATGAAGGGTTAAATGCTTCACTTAAAGTTTACTGATTAAATGCTAATCACATCTAAAAAATACCTTCACAGTGGCTCGGCACCTGTGGCTCAAGTGGCTAAGGCACCAGCCACATACACCTAAGGTGGCGGGTTCGAATCCAGCCCAGGCCGCCAAACAACAATGATGGCTGCAAACAAACAAACAAAAAAAACCCAGGCGTTGTGGCGGGTGCCTGGGGTCCCAGCTACTTGGAAGGCTGAGGCAGGAGACTCGCTTGAGCCCAGGAGTTGGAGGTTGCTGTGAGCATGATGCCATGGCACTCTACCCAGAGGGATAGCTTGAGGCTCTGTCTCAAAAAAAAAAAAAAAATACCTTCACAGTAACACCAACATTGATGTTTTATCAAACAACTGTGTTCCGCAGCCCAGTGAATTTAACACACAAAATTAATCATCACAAGACGGATTGATAGGGTGGACCAAGAACTGAGGAGAATAAAAAAGGTCAGGAAATAAGGGCCCCGATGGGGGTGGCCACGTGATTGTATGTATCATGCTGCGTGGTTGCTGGGAGATTCTCAGCAACGTCTAGGAGCCTGGATGTGGGAGTGAAGAGGATCAAGCATCGGAGTGCCCAGCGATGGGATTAAGGTCTGATAGTGTAAGGAGTGACTGCTGATGGGGTATTTATGTAAACACCAGAGGTCAGGGCGTCAGAAAAGAAATGAGGCTGTAAGGTTCAATGCTGTAATCTCCTCTTGAGGTTTGGGGGACCTGGTTGGCAGGAAAATAAGATGTCTCCATCAGGCAGGGTGTAAGGGAAATTTCTGATGAGACTGAGGATGTAAACGGGAGTTCCAGATGGGGCAACTAAAATTTGTTAGAGCAGTGGGAGTTCTAGCATTTCTGCACAGGGGAGGTTTGTGTGTAGAAAGTATGCTGGAGATGAGGACTTGGAGACTGGTCTCGAAGCTGCATTTGTAGAATGTGTACCTTGTTTACTCGGAGTGAGACCTCTGTAATCTATCTCTTGCCTTCTCTGCTCAGTTGGATGGAGGTGGAGAAAGGGATGACAGAACGAAGGACCCACGGGGCTATTATTTTAGCTAATGAAGACAAGAGATCTATAGAAATGAACGCATGTCTAGGTTTCAAGAAAGTTTTCCAGGGCAGTGTTCAAATGGAATCACAGCCCATGAGCTCGTGCTGCAGAGGGGTCCTTGGTCAGCCTGAATCCCACCACTTCACTCCCTGTCAAGTGGCAAGGCTGAGTTAAACTCAGTAATTCATTCAATAAAAATTTATTGAGCACCTACTGTGTGCAGGAACATGCTGGATTGGACATACAGATGTAATTGTGGCAGAAATTGGTTTCTGCACTGATAGTATTTGCTCTTGAGGAATATTCTTTTTTTTTTTTTTAATTTCAGTCAAGTTCAGAGAGAAGCGTGAAAACGTTAAAAAGGTATCGTGGCAACACCATGCAGAGCCAGACTTCATTCCTGGCACCTTGAGATGCTGTGGGCAGGACACTTTCTGATTTCACAGCTCCATTAGTCTCTTTTCAGCAAGGTCGTCGTCTATTGCCTCACCCTCATCCTCACATCGTGCATCAGCTCTGCCCTCAGTGGCCCAGTAACAGGACACGGCACGTGTGGCCCTTTTCCAATCAGAGCAAGGTTAACTGTGAGGATAACAGGTTTCACTGGGTGGGAATGTTGGCTTTGAATTAGAGGGTCTCTCTGGGTAATGGTTTGGGCACAGATTGCATTAGCCAATATGCTTTTAGGTGAACTGGTGCAAGAGAAAGGAACAGCCAGCCTTCAAGATGAATATGAGGGAAAGCAACGTGGGGCATGGTGGCTAATCCAATAAAGAGACCCAGTATGTGACACACCGTAGGCTGTTTATATAGTGAAGGAAAATGAAACTTGGGTCTCATGAGAACTGAGGTAACAATTACCAGCACTGTTTCACTGCTGCTTCTTCCTGCTCTATTTCCCCCCTCCACATTTGAAGGTCTTACTTATTTCCTTTTTATTCCTATAAAGGAAATGTTTCAATATCTTCCAAAGGCATCTGTCCACCAGCGTCAGACCAGGGTGGCCTATTGAGTCCTTCTGACCAGCATTGGCCAAGAAGGCACGTGAGGCCCAAAGCAAGTAACTCCTTCCCAGGCCCTCTGGGAAACAGTTCATTCCATGAGATTCTTCAGGAATAATCTTTACACTCTTTTCTGTTTGCCCTTCATCACGATTCTATTGTCAACCATGTGGGTTCAGCTGTTAACTGCTCACTTTAAAAAAAATGATCTCTCCCCCATCCTCATTTTCTCCAGTAACAGCCTGACAAACATATAGCACCTGCCGTTGCTTGCAGAGAAAAATATGAGAAAATAGAAAACTAAAGGCGCAGAGCATGAGAATCCCACTAATGCCTGGTGACTGATCTTGTTAGTACGCACAGGGCGTCCTCATATTTTTTCCAGAATCTCAGATCTCTCTACTGAACAACCACAAACACACAAACACAAAAGCATTTTGGAGCAGGCTGCATATGCCCCTCTACCCTCTGCCTGGAGCTTGATTGTCAGTCTCATACACAAACCCAGACAATGCTCTCAATAGGCGTCTTTGGGGGAGACAATTACAGAAAGCATGATAACGGGATTTGTCACCCTGATGTGGCTGCTGTTTCAGCAAGCGTTTCCATAATGAAAGAAAGTTTTACTAATTGTAAATGTGAATGAATTTCAGCTGTCTCTTCTTAAAAAAAAAATTCTTTTGGAAGAAAGCCAATTAAGATCATCTGTCTAATGCATCTATTCACCCCCACTGCAACAATATGTCAGTTATAATAGATGTCTAATAAACTCAGACTCCTCAGGACAGGGTGCTGAGCATGCTGAAATAGGGCGAGAGCAGAGCTTCTACCTGAAAAACGTCTGGAAGCAGCCGATGATCACTTCTGTCAAATTTTATTTTCATTCCCCAGGGTGTTGGAGATGGGGGCATTTACAACACACCACCCACCAAGGTGGAGTGAGTTTCCAAACACTATAGCATCCAGAGCAAGTCTCTCTCCTACTAGTGGCCCGGTACACTAATCATCATCTTTCCAGGGAACCGTGAAAGCTAATTGTCAAAATCCGTGGCCTGGCTGCTAGGTGCCTGCTACCTTACCTCCAGAGGGGATGCATTTACGTTAAGGAGAATGCACAAGTGCCTCTAGGAACTGGAGCATAGGCGATCATGCTGGCAAACTCTCCTTTGAGGAAAAATCTTCATACCTCTTGAGGGATCGAGTCATTGTGAGGATGTTTTGTCCTAGAAAGAGACTGCCTGAAGTTACCAGGACTCACTAAGAAGCAGTGGACTATATATGTAGCACATCATTTCCTTTTCCAAATATGGATACACAGCGGCTTCCAAATCACACACATACCTCAGAGGTGACATCTTCCTCCATGCACACTAGAAAAATTAATTGTACAGAAAATCCTGGGAAGATTACAAAGGAAGGGTACCACTTTCTATTAGCTTAACGTTCCAACTATCCTAGTTCCATGCGCTACCAATGTTGTCTCAATTCGAGATCAATCTACTACGTGACCAATTAGTCTTTCATAGGCCATGTCCCTCTGCCTTTTGCAGGCTGAGAAGGGACTACTGTGTAACTGTGGTTTCTGTACGTAAAGCCTCTTCCCCCACATGCATGGGACTTTGTCTGCCACTATTTCAGCTGCCCCTCTAGGCTGACACTGCTTGTCAAAGCCAGGCTGTGGTTCGTCCAGTTGAGGTACTCTGGCCTGTCCTTTAGAGTGATGGCTGCAGTACCTCAATGTCCAGACTACTAATGAGATCAAACCTCCTTCACTGGTGTTCCCTGCCCTGCCATGCTGCTCTCACTAACCCTGCTACAGCCTTTGGCAACCTCAGCGTTGCCTCTGTTTCCACCACCAGCCTGGCAATTGTGAACTATCACCATGGACCTTGGCAATGCATCAGCTACCAACTACAGTACCATTGCTGCCCTCTTCATTGCCACGCCCCCCAGACCATCAATATGAGTGTGGTAAGCTGAATAATGGCCCCCAAAGATACCCAGAACCTGATCCCTGAAACCTGTGGATATTACCTTATAACATAAGGTAACATAGCCAAAGGTAGAATTGTGATTAAATCAAGGATCTTGAGATGGTGAGATGATCCTGGACTTCTCAGTGGTCTCAATGTTATCAACAAACTCCCATTTAAAGAGAGGCAGAGGGAGATTTGACTAAGGAAGATGAAAAGACAACATAACAATGGGGGCAGAGATTAGAGTAAGGTGGTCACAAGGAATGCCTTAGAGGCAGAGGCTGGAGGAGACCAGGGATGGGTTCTCCCTTAGAGACTCCAGGAGGCAGGCCTTTCAGCACCTTGCTTTTTGCTCTGTCTCACTCCTTGAGGACTTTTGATCTTCAGAACTGTAAGAGAATACATTTGTGTTATGTTAAGTTACTAAATTTGTGGTTACTTGTTACAGTGGCAATAGGAGACTGTTAGCTCTGTTAATGTTACAATGACTCATTCTCTTTTTCTTGTCTGCCTTCTGAAGGAAAGCAGACAATACACACCGGTCTACAGGTACGTGCAGAGATCTCTGCAGCTATCCCCTAGCTCCCTCCCGAGGAAGGAAGACCAGGGACACAGAGTTTCCCTTTCCCAAAATGTCACTTTGACATTGGCCTCTAACAAGGAAAAGGGAATTTCAGATTAGCAGTCCAGACGTTGGTGCCAAAGTCTTAGAAGTGTTGGTGTGAAAGTCCTAGATAGTGTCCCTTCTCTTTCAACACCAGATTGTTCCGTGGAGGTACTTGGGATGGAGCATGTGTCGACATAAGGCAACTGCACACAAACTAGAAATGCCTCTACATGTTCTTACCTCAACAATCCAAACCTCAAACTAGAGGAAAATTGAAGACAATTATCTTCAGATCTCCAATTGCCCTTGACCTGTCGTTGCGTCTACCCACGCAACAGGCAGGTGATTTTATGAATATTCAGCTAGGGCTGCCTTACACGTGCAAAAGTGAATAGATGCCAGAATGGCTTTCTGAGTCTGTTTTTCCTGAAAATAAACCTATTAAAGAAATTATCCGATTCTTCACCTAAAAAGAAAACAGCTAGACCAGGAGGAAAATTCTCATTTTTGTTTATTACCTTGAGCAAGATTTACTAAATGCCTATTTGCACATGGCTGGGTCCTGGGCAGGGCGGCTTTGATTTTTTTGGAGCTACAATCATTTAGTTTAGGTGACTACACTAATTGAATTTACCACATAATTAGCTCATAATTTTCACTTCATTTTGCCATGCAAATCCTTTCTAAAAAGTAAAATTCCTTCTAATTTATCTGTTTTATAAATACTTCAGAACTTGATCAACCAACTTATATATTTAGGTAAAAAGTACATCTCTTTTCAAGTATGCATTTTTAGAGATTTAATGTAGTGTTAACATGATAATAATTTATTTTTTCCTTCATGAGAGCAACGCAATTATGTTACAATTTGGAGAACTGAGAAAAATATATATAATCATAATCTTTGAACAAAACCATTTGTAGAATTGACTATTTTTGCGTTCATCTTTTTCTTTGCCTGTAACTGTCACATAATTGAAATTAGAGTGTAGTTAGCATTTAAAATAATTTAAATAAAACATTTAAAAATGTTTGCAACAGTTTTCAATGAAAATTATGGATAATCATTATAGCCTACAAAATAGTACCTCCAGCAAAAATATCAAAATTTCGTACGTTAGAGATGTAACAATATATTCTCTGGTGATATTCTGAAAAGCAATCTTAGAAAATTGAAAGTACGCCAAGCATGATTTATTTGTCCTTTCTATTTGGTATAATTAATATATTAATTATCCGTAAGATGTGCATAACAACCATCATTGGTTACATGTAACGGGGTCTTGTCGGGGTGAACGGCAGCCCTCAGACCATCGATAAGTATAACAACCTGTCGATAAAGGTCACGTTCAGTGCATATTAATCTGAAAAATGCACCGCTTAAAGCTAAACTTATGAGTATTTCCAACATTTCTAATATGATGTCTAAAGCGCATATAGGGCCTGACAATTAAATTAGCATATTCATCCTAGAAAAAGTGCTATATACCTCATTGCTGAATATCATTATGGTCATCTTCAAAGTACTCCCCCGGGGAAGCTACGCACCAATGCCAGCGCCTCGCCCACCCTTCAAAGCAATTTTGGAACTCTTTTTCTGGAATAACCGTCGGAGCTGTCATTATAGGGAAGTCTGACAATTAAGTTCACAAGCTTGCCCCCGTGAGCGTGCACTGGCATGGTATAAACAACTCAGCGAGGTTTCCTACTTTGGTCTATCAGTGTCTCATAGCTGCGTTGGCGTCCACTTGTGGTGGTGTTTTGCTGAGTGGTTTTCGGTATCATCGTGGTGTGTTTTCGTGTGTTGTACAATGATAGCTCTTCTGATTGTGTTTTGTATCCAGTAAGCAACTTCTCCCTGTATGCCCTCCTCTTCCCTTTCTCAGCCTGTGAGATCTTTAAACTCCCCCGCACGAGGAAGAAAACGGAACATTTGTCCTTCTGTGCTGGGCTTATTTCATTTCACATATTGGCCTCCAGCCCCATCCATGTGGCTGCGAATGATAGGATTTCCTTCCTTTTGATGACTAAGGAGTGTTTCATGTGCATACACACCACATTTTCTTTGGTCACCCACTGAGGGACACTTACGTTGATTCCGTGTCTCGGCTGCTGTGAGTAATGCCTCAGTGAAGATGCAGTGAAGACCTCTCTTCATAGACCCATCTCCTCTCTTTTGGTTATGCCCAGCACTGGGATCGCTGGATCAAATGGTAATTCTATTTTAAGGTTTTTGAGGAATCACCATCCTGCTTTCCACAATAGCTGTATTACTTTACATTCCCACCAGCAGAGTGTGAGAATTCCCCTTTCTCTACATTCTCACCATCATTTCCTCTTGCAACCATGAAGGAAAAGTAAAAAAAAAAAAAAAATTAAAGAGATTCTGAAATAGAGCTCTGATTGTGTGGTGTTCCTTAACTAATTCTGAAGCCATCTACGTCCAATCTACTTATTAGGTGACTATTAAATAACTTACTATCTGCAGACCACTTAGAACATAGTTTGGCACACAATATAGTAGATAAAAGTGTTTGTTGTATCATTATTATGCCACCCTATTTGTTTGTGAAGATGACATTTTTCAGTCGATAGTGTGAATAAAGCTTCTATGAATGTTTATCTAAAACTATCTTCTGGACACATGTTTTCATTTCTCTTGGTAAATAGCCTAGAAGTAGAACTGCTAGGTCATCGGGTAACTATACTGTTAACTTTATTTTATTTTTTTTTATTTTTGGCTTCAGTATTCTCCATTCTTCCTTTTTTATTTATTTGTTTTTTATTGAATCGTAACTATGTACATTAATGCACTTCTGGGGTACAGTGTGGGATTTTCACACACAATACAAAACACTTCCATCAAACTGGTTAATAAAG